>JAAGNO010005944.1:0-18376 GCA_033439905.1 Ceryle rudis | reverse complement strand
AATAAACAAACCAATAAATAAATTAAGCTTTACTATCATTTAACACACAAATTGACACCAATATCCCTACTTGCTTGTCACATCAGAGCATCCCATGTCACACACAGTACCAAGGTTTCCTGATGGAAGAATCAGTGTCCACTGATTGGGTTGTGCTGGTTATGTTCTGATCCTGGGTCTGTTTTGTGGTGCTGAAAAATGCTGAATTTTGGTAATATACATTGAAAATGTGGAAAAGATTGTGTTCAAGGGTGCTCAAAACAGATGTGACTTGGAGTACACTGGAACATTCCTGAAAGGCTCTGGGTCAACCCTGCTATGTGTGTTTCTGCCACCAGCTTCAGCAGCACAGGGTGGCCTGATGTACACTGTCCTGTAACCTTGCATCCAGGAGGCTGTGTCCTTGCTCTGGTGTGTCCAGTGTTATACATGCTCAAGGTGTTGAACCTCTATGAACACAGTGGGAAAAAAAAATCAGAGCTACCAGACAGGGCCTTTTTGAGTCATATTGCTAACAAGAAGAAACCTGTGTTTTATACAGAATCCGTGCATTCCCTTCTTAATGGAAATATAAAACTTCCGGGGCTAACTCTATATTTTCTGTAAAGGGTGGATTGAGCACAAGTGCAGATTAACTATCACTTTTATAATTATTACAGTTATAGGAAGAGGTTTTCATCTCTAGGTATTTCTCGCAGAGTCTGGCAGAGAACCTCTACGATGTCCTAAACCTGGCATTGATATATAGTGTCACCAGTATGTGACTGGACATAAAAGCTATCTAAATACTGTAATCTGTTCTCAGCCCACAAAAATGCAGCACACGTGCATCCTTCCTGCTCTCTGTCATGAATCATGATGCCTGAGAAGTACAGGTAAAAGGCTTCATAACAGAGCATAAAAAAAGGGTTTGAGTTTTTTAATTCATAATGGAAATATGTGGTTATACTTCTGTGGTTGTGAGATCTTCCAGTCATATAGAGGCAGCTGTGGGAAATGTTTTCCATTTAAAAAAAAAATAAAAATTACATCCATAATTCCTGGGTTCTCCAGTTAGGTTTCTTTCATTGTAAATGAGTGGTAATTCTTACCTGGAATTCAGTTTAAGTTCTATATGTGAAGCAATGATAAAATAGATTAAAATTTAGTGGTTTGGTAGTTAAGAGTTCCAAAACTGACTCTAATGAGTTCTAATACTAGTTTTGCTTTGGAGATAGTCCACTGACTAAATTAAGCTTCTGGTCAATAAAAGAAAAAAATACACATTCCTGTTAAATCATTCACTTCTAACATCAGGAAGTCATACATACTAATACTGTGCACTGCTGTTGCAGAAAGGAAAAAAAACCCAGAATATTTCTTCAAAGGGACTTTGAATTTATGTCATGATCTCTTCCTCTAAACATTGCACTCATTCAAAGCAGCTTCCAACAGTTACATTTTCTCAAATTTTAAACCAGTGCTGTAACTTCTTTAAGACAAACAACACTGTGATCTAAACCAGAGGTAGTATCAGGTAGTCTTGTGATTGAAAGAGACATATTATTACCTTTAAAAAGCATGCCCTCCAAAACTTTATTTTGTTTCTTTTGAAAATGGACATTTGCTGGAATGTCTGTCACATTATCAGCTGTTTTCATGGGAGGTTGCCTTTCTGAAGATCTCAAGAGTCACTGAATTATTCTCTTTAGAAAACTCATCCTTCCTATGACCCTAAGTAAGGCATCCAATGATATCAGGTCAGATATGTTTCAACATTTGCTGCTAAATTTTAGTTCCCTCATCAAGGCTTCATATATTATTGCTACAGCTGTTCTGTTTCTCTTCCACAAATCATCTCCATTCCTCAATAATCTCATCAGATTATTCCAATCTGTTGTTTCCCACTTATGCTCTTTATGTTGGGTCACGTCATATGTTGCCATGTTTCCCAGCTGAATGACATTCTGCTCACTCACTCAACTGTCTTAATCACATAAGAAAGGCCACATATGTGGCATTAGTTTGGTTTTGGTTTGTTTTTTATGTTTGTTTGTTTGTTTGTGCTTTTTACTTTATTTTTATCTATGGAGTTTAATTCAGTGAGTTAAAGTCCAAAGGATGACCAAAGAGGTCTTGGTATTTTAAAGCACAGACCAATTGAAAATCAAAACATTGTTCTTAGTTTTGTATTCCATTTTTCCCAGATACTCTAAACTTTTTCTGAGATTATTTCTTATCAGTTGCATATTCCATATCCATTTACTGGATAGGTATATAGGCCAACTCATCTTTCTTTTATGTACATGGAAACTATTTGAGTGGTTTTGATGGTAATATAGTTTCAGTAACAATTTTTAATAACTTTTGCAGTTTATTCTTGATACAAAGGAGAGTAAGATAGAGATTAATAAGTATTAAGGCTATCCTAAAGCCAGTGTCATGAAAATGATAGCCATTGTTTTCCATTTTCAGGTGTATTATACAGGGTAGTTATGGATATATACCTTATCTGGGCTCACTGTGCAAACCTTCATTTTTTTCTGGCTGTCACACCATGTGAGACAGCATAAATATTTCTTGTTATATATGTGAAGATAAGAAAATTTCACCAGTGCTGTAGAGTGCTTTTCAGCAATACATGGTAATGATACAGAAAAAAATGGACTTAATGAAAAAAAGCACATGTACAGTAACATATGTTATCTTTCAAATAGAAACACAGCCTTTCAAAAGAAAAAAGTGTGTGGTCTCTGAAATACATCCTAGATAAAACTGTGCACAGGCATAGCAAAAGTATGTCAATCAATTCCTCACTGGTTTTTCATTGAAAAGGAAATAAAATAACAAGTACAAAGAATGCGGAACAAATTACTGGAAGCATGGAGAATAATCAATTATTTGCCATTTATTGCAAAATAATATAGCTCAACAATTCATAAATAAAAGGTATGGTAAATGTCTAAACTATGACTATTAACACATGCTTTATTTTTGTATTTATTACATTTTGCTTATAATAGAGGCCTTTAAAAGAAAGGGGATATTTTTATGTGGAATGTTTACTGGGGGGAAAAATTTCCATTCCATTTTCAGTCATCTCATGCACCTGCGATTTCATTCTTCCATAAAATTCCTCTGGGATAATGGAAATTTTTCACATTGAATCATACAAATGTTTGAAAAGCTAGTTCTGCATGAAACGTCATGCTCTGCAGTTCTGATCAGACACTTAAGATGAATTGTGGACACATCTTACATTTGTTTTTTGAAGGGAGATACTGGTAAAAGTAAAGAAAAGATCATTATCTAGACCAGCTGGCTGTTGAAATGTTCTATGTATTTCTAATTTGCAAAGGACTAAAAAAATAACAATCATACTTTCTTAAAGACAGGAAACAGTGTTCCTGATGCTCCAAGGGAGCCTTTATGTATGACATATTTATGAAGGGAGTGATACAATTTCACAGAGTCTTGTCCGCTGATAGATCATCTGCCATACTTTGAGCTGCTGATAAATTCCTTGAGTTGGAGAAAGATAGGGTTGTACTGTGATTTCAGCAGAGAAAAAGGAAATGGAGCCTAGCTTTCATTTCTAAGGACTATACTTTCTGGATGTAAATCTTGAAACTGCTAATGCCCATTTCTAAGATGAGAATTTTTGCTTTGGATTGTGTCAGGGAGGGATGCTGCAACACCTAAGTTGTAACACTTATTCCACACTGGTACCTTTTCTCAAGGATGAAAGGCCAGAATACCATGAGTGGAACCTAATGCCTCTCTTTGTGGATTGCAAAGGATTTTCATGTGGCAGGAAAACTCTAGTGAAAAGGATTTGCTTGGAGTCAGACAGAAAACAGAAAGGGCTGTGCTGCTTCAGTTAAGCAGCAGAGTGGATCATGGTATACGTATCCTGTTGCAAGACAGACATGATCCTAAGGTTATTTTAGATATGCTGAGGACCTTTCCAGTCCTTGGATCAGTAAAAATGTGGTTGACAGACCTCTTCTTTCTCCTTTGGCTGGAAGCTCTGTGCTGCACCTCTACAGGACATGGTTGAAGAGATAATTCTGCAATCTGGGGCAACAGACAGCTTTAAGTGACTACAGGAATTCAAGAATTTTGCATGCACATATGTACCTCTCTGGTTGAAGGGCAGGAAGTGGGATGCAGTCCATGATGAAATATCAGAGCAAACAACATGCACAAATTGCTAATATGGCAAAATCCAAATGCTGTATGAATCAGTCCTTTAGAGCAAATAGCTCATCCTGCAATCTCAATTTGTTATGTTGTAGTTCATGCTCTAAATAGCTTTGAATCAGTCTGATGAGAGAAAACCAAATCTGTATGGTATGAAGTTTCTCTGCCTTTGCAGAATCACATTAATTTCTCTAGTTCCTCAATTTTACCACTTAATCTGGGATTTAACCAACATGTATAAAGTATCATGGCTCAAAGGTAAAACAGCTTTTTGAAACAGTCACTCTATCTATTAAGGACTCCAAGTGATGAAAGAATAGAACAGCAACAAGAAAAGACAATACAGATTAGAGATTTTATGAAATATTTTTCCATTGCCTAGATCATATGTCCAAAATATAGATGTTCAAACTGTAGACAAATGTTGCAGACATATTTTCTTCACAGATTTGAAGGCTTCCTGAAACTGTAGCCTTTCTATTTTACCAGAACATCAAGAAATACTGGATTGGCGGGTATCAGAATGGATTTTTCAGTGCTGATCTGAAATCTATGGTAGAATAGTGAATAAGTGAACGATAGGTGATGACATGCAAGTGGACAGCTTTGCAAGTCCTATGCTACACATTTTGCTTCTCCTAAGGGGCAAGAAAAGATAGTAAAACCAGACAGAAAAAAATAGGGAAGTTGTTTGCACATGTGAAAAGAAAACAGCAGTTGGACACAAAAGCAAGAAATAAGTTTTTAAGAGAAGGAATGAACTTATTTCTTAAAGGACACTCAACTATTTATAATCAAGTTAGCAAATGTCAAATAATGGAGCTGTAAAGGGGACAGGTGGTTGTCAGAATCCATATTTGCATTTGCACTGAGTTTTCCAGTGAGTGAGTTATTACAGTTTTTTTTCAGAAGCTGTGGTGCCAGGCAGAGCTTCATGTTGAAATAAGACTTCGTTAAAAATGTGCTTGTTAAGCATTTCCTCTTTACATCTGATGCATGCCTCAGTGGATGTCTTAATATTTAAATGGTTGCTTACTGTTCAGAGTGTGTAAAATCCACAGCTTGGGAATGTACTTAGTCACTTGTGCAGAACTGTGAAGTCAAGGGCAAAATGCAAGAATAAGTATCCAAGCTGAAGACTAAACTACTGGATAAAAAACAATGAGGATGGTATTGGATACAGACTCACAGCACCACTCATACATCTTAAACAGATCTTTGTCAGACACAAGATCACACAGTCCCCACAGTAATAATAAAGCAGCATGCGTTTTTTTTTTTTCATACAGTTCTCTCTTTGAAGAAATGTATTTAGAAGCCAAATCTGACAGATTTGACAAATTTTTATTACTGTGTGTCCAGCACAAACAGTTCTTAATATACTTAGAGAAGAGTAAAAATCTTTTAAAAAACATAGAGGTGCTTTCAGCTCCAGTCAAATGAGATTAGTCAGTTTAGTGCAGCTGCACGGCTGCAGTCATTAATTGAGAGCCAAGGGAGAGCTATTCTACAGAGAGTAGAGTATTTTACAGCATATCTCAGATAAAATATCTTCTGGTCAGTATTAACTCCCAAACCTTGTTAAACAGCATAATTGAAAGAAAAATGTCACATAATTTTGCTCCTAAATAATTGATAATGGCTGAGCAACAGACAAAAGGCTTGATTCTCCCTCTCCTCTCTAAGTCTCCACAGGCCACATCTGCAGAAACCTGCCTGCAGTCAGTGGAATTTATGGGGGTGTGAAAATATTGCAGATGATAAGAGAAACAGGCTGGGTACATGCCTGCACAGATTTTGTTTACTATAGTATTTCTATTCTTTTGAGTTTTCATAGTCCTGTTTTCTTCTGCTGAATTACACAGATGTGTTCAAGAGAGAGGGGAAAATACCTTCAAGTATGCAAATAAGAAACATAACTGACAACTTTGTAACAAACACTGATGGTATGTCTGTTGTCCTTAAAGCAGTTTAAAACCTAAAGAAACATATAATTATCTGGTTTTCAGCAAGAACAACAGAGCACAAAATCAGATTACAAGCTAAGAACAATTAAAATGGGAAAAAAGAAATACATTTTTCTTGTATGAAAAGACAAATGCACAATAGAAAGAGAGGTTATAAATTGTTCTTTTTTCACATAAGAGTTTTGAAAGCAATTAATTTACTGACTTTAGGAATCATTTCCCCTAATGCTGGGTGACATTTCAAACTTTTTGGGCTCACAGAGGACCTGATTCACTCCATGCAATTCATACATAGCTATGAAATTTTGTATTATGCAAGTGACATTTCTTGATCCATTTTCCTCTTCTTTCTCTTTCTTGTGAATTGCAGCTGTTACAGCTGTAGCAGTTTCCATAGTAACACTCAATTTTGGACTTTACTAAAGTGTGGGAATAAGTAGCTTGAGAATGATTGACGAGAAAATAGGTTTCAAATTAATAATTACAAATTGTTAATTTGTAGGGGCTACTAGAAAAAAAAAGAAACAAACAAAAACAAAAACAAACCAACAAACAAGCACTGAAAAACTTTAAACCCTTTCCAACCCCATACAGTGGTAAACCTAGCCTTCCAAAATCACTCCAAAGCATTTCTGAATACATAAATCATCAACACTGTGACCTGAGACTTGGCAGCTTGATGAGACAGCGGTTTCTATTCTGAGGATTATGGTAGTGTAGCTTGGTACTAAATTTTAACACTAAAGGGTCCTGTCATTTCTACAATCTCTCTCAGGAAGTGAGCATGCCCCAGCAATGTCTATGGTGGAATTGCATGTGATTGCATTGATTTTGGCAGGCTTTGGAGTGATCTCAGTGCACTAAGATTTAATAGTGATCGCAAGATAGTTGTATGGAGAAAAAGCTTGTAGATTTTAATAGGAGCTTTTTTTTTTCCTCAAAGTCAACTTCAGGGACCAACATCTCCGCCTCGAACACCACTGTCTTAAAGGGGTGCTTATATGCATTTGGTTAAAGCTGGAAGCAGGAACATCAGTGCTATGAACTGGTAGAAAGCTAAAGAGCCTGGAAGATGGTTTCAGAGAGACTACCATTACCACTACACAAACCCTCCCCATGGAGTGAATACGCACTAGGAATAACTGTTGCAAATAACTTCAAACAAAAAGACAATAGAAGAGAGGACAGAGATTTGGTAGCTTAGAGGCTAAAACTCTGAACCTTTCACCTCTGGATCTGTGCTGAAAGCCCAGCTTGAAGTTCTCAGAAAAAAGTATTTTCTGCTTCAAAAAGGAAAGACCTTACCATACATAATTGGAAGTGATTTAGGATAAGGAGCTAGAATAGTAGTTTTATGGGGTCATGACCTTTTAACCTGCACGTTTTGTCATCGTGCTTTTTACAGCTGGTGACATTTAGTCTAGGGAATAATTTGTCTTGACATGTTTTTGTTTTGCTTTGGTTTTGGTTTTGTAGCAGTGGCACATAAATGCTTTTTGTGGTAAGTGTTTAGATGCCCTAAATTTAATTATTAGAACATTATCTAGCTAATCTTTACAAAAATGGAACTCTGATTTATTGTAGAAGATAAATTACAATGCAAGTGTATATCTAAAATCAGCACTAAAAAGGCATGATTAAATTTCCATGGAAAGAAATTCTCAAGCAGACTAAACAGAGAAGCAGATCGTGTGCTTTAACTAATGTCTGCCTGGTGGGAATGAACCATGTGGTGGTTCCAGGTCTCCCTTAAGTCTTAGTTTCATGCAATCGCTGTACATACTGGTTAGAAAACTAACGCAAATCATGTGATTGAGCCTAGAAAACAACATTTATTTCCTGTTATCATCTTTTGCATTATGCAATTGTTGCTATGTTAGATGATTTGGCCCTGTCTCAAGTTGTGCAATTCTGTCACAGCTGGGTTTCTGTGTAAGAGATGAAGACACTTGGAAGCTCACACAGTCTGTATATGCAATGTATGTGAACAGCAGCTATAGTACTGTTAACAAAGCCTTCACTTATATCAGACATTCTGTTATATGCAAAATTAATGAATAAATTTATGCATACATACACACGCATCAACATTTGTAAATAAAAGCTACGGTTTAAGGGTTTGAAAGAGATTTCAACTTATCCTGATATGACTTTGTTAACCTTGTTCAGAAATACTTTGATGAGAAAATGAAAAGCAGCTTAAGAAACAATTGAGCAGAAGTTTAGCCCTATGAATCATGATAGCTTAGGGAGAGTGGGAGAAGGAAAGAAAAAAAAACACTTGGAAAAAAGTGAAATACGACAAGATGATTGGTGAAAAAGAGTTAAGTGCTTCACTTCGTGCAGCTTGGCAAATGGAAGAGCACAAATCATTGCAAAGGAAAAAACATTCTTGGAAATCTCTGGAGACTGACTTCACATGGCTAATTTACAACCACATGCTGCATCTGTCACTTTTACAAATCAATGAGAGTGCCTACCCTTTAATAGCACAGGGTCACTGGTAAAGGTTGCTAGTGTCGGCCATACAGACAAGACCTTTCAGGATGTCAGAAAAGAACCTTGGTGACGCACATTAACACCCACACGCTCCTTTATGTCACTTCCAATTTACTTTATCTTAAACTGTCAGCTAGCAGAACTTACTCTCATATTAATAACTAGAGGTTTGCATCCAAGCCAGGAAAAATAAACCCTGCTGATAGCTCCATGAGGCAACTGGCTTGCTTTAAGGAAAGCTAAAAGGGAAAGATAGAGCTCTTAGTCCTTCTTAGTAGAGTCTGTAACATTAAGGAAAGGAAAAAGACGACATGATCTGCAGATGCCCCATGTGTAGTGTACAGAGAAATATTTGTATTTTATTATTTTCTGTTCAATAAAAGAGTGATTTGGATCTTATGCAGCACTGAACTACAAAAGAAGACATTAAGGACACATATTAATAAACGTTCCCATGAGTTGGAAGAACTTTCTCCAGCCCTGAATATCTCCTATATTCATGGTATTACTAGGCATTTAATTCTCTTTCTTACTCTTTTTCCAGTCTTATTGGAGAGACTTAATAGGCTTAATTCACTTTTTGAATTCAGCTGGTGGAAGCTGAGCTGTAAGACTTGGTGGTTGTAACATTATTTGGGTAAACCAGCAATGTCAGATGAGTCTCAGTCCCACTAGCAGGCAGTCCCCCAGAGCATATATCTTTCTCTTTAATGGCATAGGTCAAGATGCAGAGTTAAGTACCTGGCAGAACTGCTGATGCAGCCAGTCCCATAAGTGTACTTAGCCAGGGTTACTCCTACAGGTCCACAGCTATCTGTTGGGGGAAATCACAGAGGTGCTGCAGCACTCCCCATGGTAACTGCAGTTTCCTTCTTTCTTGTATATAATCATGTGGTTAAAGTCCTAGTTTTTCTTTCCGGCTTCCTCACCAAAGGAACACTTATCTACAATTTTAACTGAATCTGCACATGAGAACATTGCTTTTGCAGGTAAAACTTGAGCATGTTCACTGAAAAACTTAGAAGTGAATGCATTCTTGTTTGGATGATTGTTAAACCCAACTCTCAATAATTTCATTGGAATCATTCCCTATTTGTAATTTTATTAACTGCAGCTGTGTCCCTCCAGCCATATTATTTCCAAGAAAAAGCATGCTGGCACAATTTTTTTTTTTTTTATGGAATCCGTTTCATGCCTCCTGTGTTGTCAGCAATATTTATCTCCTACTTAATTTTTTTTTCCTCATTATTAATAAATTTGAAAGTGCATAAATCTCAGTAGCAATCTTGTGGCATCCTCCCTATTGATAAAAATTACCCTTTTTTTTTCTTCTATATTTCATTTCATATTTGTAATACATTATTTCTTGGACTTGTTATCTTGCTTATTTTCTAATATGATATGAACCAGCTTTTGACGAGGAGCAAGACTGGAAGCTTTTCTGAAAATTTAACTACATGGTATCAGCCTCCTCATGCTTACCCGCATGTACTGTGATTTCTTCAGACTAATCTAGTGGCTATACTACCTATGCCTTCCAGCTACAAAAGCGATATTGATTATTTCCCAGTATGTCATATTGATCTCAGTGATCATTAATTCTGTATTTTCATCTTTCTGAAAACAAATTTTGATGGACTAAAGTTGACTTTAAAACTGTCATTTTCAAGGTTAACCTTGAGGCACCTTTAAAAATTGATGAGATATTTGTCACCTTCCTTTCCTCTAAAAGGTAAGTTAAATATGTTTTGTCTTATCAGCAGTCACACTTTTGGATTGCAGAACAGACATAGCCAAAATAACAATCAATTTACCAACTGGATGCATGTCAGGGTGGCAAAAAAATTCACTGCTGTCTGTTAAATGTTAAGAGAGGACTAAGTACATTCTAAAGAGAACATTTATTCAGACTCTAAAGCTTCTGGTAAGAACTCTTCTGCTGAGGCAACTGAGTTTTGCATAGGAAATAATAATTGACCTAGCTGTCAATAATCTAAGCTACACACATTTTTACAGCAGCTGATCTATGTCTGGTGGAAGACAGGTGGAGAAAATGGGCTGTAACTATGTATCACAGAGATGCCCCAAAATAAGGAACTGCCCTCAAAATACAGAACTGATTTATAAGCTATTTATAAGCTGCATTGAAAGTGTTGCCCCCGGATTTATCACTGTTATGCTGGTGTTTAGTAGGCTTTTGTAGCTGTACTTTTTGATGTGCTAGCAGAACAGGAAAAACCCTTGCGGAATTATTATTGCTGTTGTGGACAACAAAACACAATCTACCTCTTCTCCTTCAGTGAAGCAAAACGTTTTCTCTGTTGCAGTGATTTGCAAAGCATAAAATGTAACATTGATGAAAAAAAATATACAGCTATGAAGGACACCTTTAGAACTCTACTTTTTGAAACTGAATGCATGTCTTCAAGCAATCATTTCTGCTCTAAGGCTCAAATGATATCTGTCATGTACACACTGGGTGGGATAGTGAACATAACAAAAATACCCAACTTCAACAGATGTTTAAGAGGGAGGAATAAATCATGTGTATATTTGTAGGAGTTCCTCAGAAACAAAGGGTAATATACTGCCTTTGCTGTCCTTAGTTTATGAAGGTGACAGAGGGACCACATTTCTGTTTCAAACGGAATGCATAGAAGTGCCTCTGTAATACACTTTTTTTTCATTCAATAAATGATGGAGTCTTTTCCAAGAATACAAGGATGGTAATAAATGAGTCTCCCTAATCTTGTACTGGTCATCAAGCACCCTATGCACACAATCTGTGCTCAGCTGCAACTAAATCAACACCTGGGAAAGCTGATGTATTTCCCATTTGAGGTGTTTTGGTGAGAGTGAGGGTCTGAGTGGATACTTCAAGGTTGCAAAGCTTGAGGGAGGCACCAAAGACTACAGAGTGGCAAATGTGCCAGCTTATCCTTAAAAAAGGCAAGAAGATGATCTGAAGTGATAATGCTGTCAGGTGTTTACAGCAGCAGGATTCAGCTGTGATGAGCTAAAAAAACTCCAGAGAAAGGGCACTCTGGACTTACAAGAAAGGACAATGCAGAATGTAGCTTTTTGTGTTTAAGTAACGACAATATTGTCACAGTAAAAACCTTCATGTTTGTTGCTTCTAAGCACACAACTACAGGTTGTTACCTACATGTGCTTTGTAAAAATGTTCTAAACCCCAATAAATCTACCCACACAAACAGCTGGTGGCTTACCTCTCTCTATCATACTACTCTCTTCTTCTAGAAAGGGTATGGCCCATGGATTCCTACCACTCCAGTGAAGGGTGAACATGCTGCATTGGGGAACAGGGGAGATGCTGCTTTCTTCAGTATGTGGTGTGCTAAGAGAAGCTGGCGTAATTTATGGTAGAGATAACAACAATAGGGTGATTTCCTACTGTCTGGCCAAGCCAATTGAAGATTGAAGCAATCCTTCAAAACCCCATTGTAAATCTCTTCCCTCACACAATTTCTCTGGAGAAAAGTTGACCCACCGTGGTCCTCCCTCGCTCAGAGTCTACTCACTGCTGGCAAGGTCAAGCTTCTTGATACCCTTTCAGAGTGCTCAGCCTCATCCTAAACTGCACATGCTGAGTCCTTGCTTGGTGCTGTGGTTCTTCTCTGCCAGCATCAATGCACTTCTGCAGCTTCTGCTTTTTTTTTTCCTTTAAATGCATAAGTGTAACTTGTAATACTGTAAGAGAGCTTCTGTGGGTTTTCTGACTTTTTGAAAGGCAGAATGTGTCCCTAAAGTGTTTGCACTTTATTTGTGTAAGGAAACAAAACCTAAGTGGTGGTCTGCAAGGACAAACTGAGAAGATGCAACAACCAAACTTTCTTGTGTGTTAAATCAGAGGTCTCGCAGTAGAAATGTTTTTCTTCATAAACATGCTGTGATTAGAGAATGCAGTTTGATCTCACGCACTGAGTATGTTGTGAAGTTCCAAGAATGCATGAGTTAATGGTAACTTCTAGCTTATCCTACTGCCTGGAAGAAGTTGTAATACCCCTCTTCACTTCCCTGTCCTTTGCTAAAATATTAGGCTAAGATTCTCGCAGCTTTTAAGCTAGGTTTGTTACTGTCTTTTCAACAACAGTGACAACCATGTTATTTTTCCAGTGTTTAGAGATACATGAATGAAACCTGCTGAAAATTACTGGAGGAAACCTTTTAATGACAGGGTAACATTAATGAGAGCTAGACTCAGGCATGAATGGGAGACAGTACCTCACATTCTCCCTACCTTCAGGACATTTTCAACTAGCCTTCCCTGCTGTGTGGAATTACAGACAGGCCTTCACATTAAGTTTTGCTTCTTAGAGTATCCCGGTATGGCAGCTATTCCATGGTAAAGCTTATGGCCATGAGGAAAAAAAAAATATATATATTTGGAAAAATGTGAAGGGGAAATGTGCAAATATTTGATTTATTAGGTATAATATGAGTTGTGTTGGTCTCATTAACAAAGAGAATTTTCTTTCTCCAAGCCAGCTGGAATAATGAAGGCAATGGTGTGACAGTTGAAATGAAACTGAGTCAGTTGATGGCAATTTTATTTCTATTTTTATGCTTACTAGTCACAGGAATTATATCCCCTTGGAGAAAAAAAAAAAAACCCACACCAAAACAAAACCCCTCACTCGACCCCAACTAACCAACCAAAAAAACCCAAACAAACAAAAATCAAACTAATGAAACAAACAAACCAACAAAACAAAAAAAAACCCAAGCAAAAGAAAGTCTTGCATATCGTCTGCAGTGCTGACAAAAGTGTCACGTAAGGCTAAGGAGGCAGTGTACTCTCAGAGAAATAAAGAAATTATATTTGTCTTTAAAGCATTCCCAGCTTTTTACTTTTGTCATTGAAAATTAAGGAGACAAAGCATACTATATACATGTGTTGTATTTTTTCTGAATGTAATGTGGGTAATATAATTAGTAAGATTTTGCTTTTTATTTAACAGAGTAATATACTGTTTAAAGTTCAGATCAAATACAAAGTATGGCAAAGCTGAACTGTGTTAACATTCAAATACTATCACAGGCATATGAAGCTTCCAGAAATGTATTTGCATAGAAAAATGTTCCCTTTGCTACAGATGAGGCACTGAATTTTATCTGGCTTCTAAATGATGCAGTTTCAAGGACAGGAGCATCTCTCATTTGAGGAAAGGTTGACAGTCCTGAGCCTTTTTAGTCTGGAGGATACCGAGAGGGGATCTTATTCATGTTTACAAATATCTGAAGGGGGGTGTTAAGTAGAAGGGATGAGTCTCTTTTTCAGTGGTCCCCTGTGATGAGGGGCAATGGTCACAAGCTAGAAGACAGGAAGTTCCACCTCTACATGAGGAAAAACTTCTTCACTGTGAGGGTGACGGAACCCTAGAACTGGCTGCCTGGAGAGGTTGTGGAGTCTCCTCTAGAGACTTTCAATACCCTCCTGGGTATGTTCTTGTGTGGCGTGCCCTAGGTGATCCTGCTCTGGCATGGGGGTTGGACTCGGTAATCTCCAGAGGTCCATTCCAACCTCTACCATTCTATGAATCTATGACTTGATGCAACAGAGAGCATTTGATGTCTCTTAAAAGATTAATGTGATTACAGTATGAACCAAAATTAAAAAAAACCCCAAACTAAAAACAAAACCGAAACACACACACCAAAAAAAGAACCCCACAAACCAACCAACCAAAAAATAAAAATAAACAAACAAAACCCAAACCAAAACCGCAAGACGTAAATTTGTGTGTGGTTATAAATTTGGAATTTAGCCAGTTTCATTATAAAGATCTTTAAGGTTCATAAGCCTACACATCTTTTCAGATGAGTTAAGGATGATTTATGATTCTGTATCAGAACTCTTATGATTTTAACGCAAAACATGGAAAATGATGTTATGCTTTACATTAATTGAAAACTGACAGATATTTTTTTACAAAGAACAGTAAGTTTTGTCTCTTTTCAGCTAAAACCTTTCCAAAAAATGTTTATCAAAAAACTTGAGCATGTTTCCCTAAGTCATTTATAGAGTAATTTCTGTAAGAAATTATCCTGTAAATGGTGCATAAGATATGCTGTGTGTTTGATATATAAAATCAGAGGCATTTTGATTATCTTTTGGACATAGTACTTGCACAGATGATTTACTCTTTCTGACTGAACGAACATGATTCTTAGAATGGATGGACCAACCTGGAGTGGTGCTGTCCTGGAAGCACTACTTAGGCACAAGGGAAAGCTGATGGGGGCTCTGAGAGTAAATAGCAGCCATGACTGTGCTGATTGTGATAAAGAGGAGGAGGGTTAAGAAGGTGAATAAGACTGGACCTCATGAGAGACAGCTGTAGCTTATTCAGGGAAGACATGGGAGGCAGCTCTTTTCAGACTCAACTCCAAAATTCAAAGGAGTTCAAAAGGGCTAGCAAGACTTTATCATCTGCAAACCCACGAAAGGTCCATGCTAATGCTCAAAAAAAAAAAAAAAAAAAAAAAAAGACACAACAGATATATCAGAAGGCCAGTATAGCTACACAGGGAATTCAGGACAGAAAAATGCATACGTATACAGGTGGTGGGAATTAGGACAGGTTAGGAAAGAGGATTTAGGAGACCTGCTGACGTGATCAGGAAAACCAAAGTTAGGTCAGGGTTAGCAAAGGATACGAAAAGCAACGTGAAGGGCTTCTGCTGCTATGTAAATAATCAACGAGGCTTGCTTGTGAAATGTGTTGAGTGATACAGTAAGTGCAAAAGTGGGTAAACCTGGGCTATTCATGGTCTTCATCATCTCAGTCTTCACTGATTGAGGGAATTTGAATGAGGGTGCAGCCTGATATCACTGTAAGGCTGCTCTCTGTTATCTTCAAAAGGTTGCAAAGCTTGAGGGAGGCACCAAAGACTACAGAGTAGCAAATGTGCCAGCTCATCCTTAAAAAAAGGCAAGAAGATGTTCTGAGGAAATCCAGGACAGTCATCCGTGCTTCTGCACCTGGGAAAAGTATGCTCTAAGTCCTCTCAGTAGCCATTTCTGGCCACATGAGAAACCAATACGGGTGGGGATAGCAACACCAACTACGTTGTTCAAAATACTGTTCCTGTAGTTTTCATAGATTTAGTGTATTATTTGATCATTAGAGCTAGCCTAATAGCGACAGTGTCTCGGTCCCCTTGGGGGCTGGCGTGTGCCCTAGCTGCTGCTGGCTCAGTCCTGGTTTTGCCAGCTGCTGGGGCACCCTCCGACTGTTGCCAGTGGGGTGGCTTCTTGTTTGTAGGTGAAGAGGCCCCAGGACTGCCAGCTCTCCTGTTTGAGGCTTGCCGGGGTCCCCCAGGGGGCTGTAGGCTGCTTGGCTAGGAGTGGAGGGCATGGGCACAGCCTCCTCTGGGTCCTCCCATGGCTCTGCTCGCTCCCTGTTGGTGGCAACAGGGGTAGAAGGGAGGCTGCCAGGATCCCCTCAAAGGGCAGCCAGTTGAGGTGCTGGGGAGCTCTTCTGCCTCAGATCTGTCAGGGCTGCTGGAGGGGGCTGGACTGGGAGCAGGAGACCCCCTTTGGGAGGCAGCAGGGCCAGGGGGAGCCACAGGGCTGCCCTCCTGCTCCTTGGCAGCACGGGCGTACGCCAGGCCCATCCGTAGCTGGGCCTCACCGCTGCAGTCATCCACAATGGTTTCAATCAGTGGGTGCAAAAGGCTCCTTGTGTGCCTGTCCAGGGCAGCCAAGCAGCAGCTGCAACAGGGTTTCCTCATCTGGGACAAAGAAGGACAGGCTGGACAGGACAAACCTCAACACAGCTGCTGCTTCCCAGTGGTGATCCCCCAAGATCAGCCCCAGCACCTGCTGCAGTCAGAGCTGTACAGGCTGGAGCAGAGCTGGGTCCTCTCAGAACGGGAATGCCCAGATGTGGGGATAGAGGCTGCCTGGAGAGGCCCTGGGCACCAGCCCCACCACCAATGGCTAGGATGCTGCAGGGCGGTAGAGACTGTAGGCGGCTGGACAGCCAGGAGCTCCTCCACTCAGGTAGGTGACAACTGTTGGTGCTGCACGTGATGTGACAACAAGCTCCTCAAAACTGTCATCTGCCTACACTGACTGCAAGTTGGAGGTGACCTTCCTCTTGCAGAGTGGGCGCTGGGGCTTGCTCTCAGCCCACCACACAGTACACCTGTAGGGGAATTGGTGGAGGTATGGCATCGTGTAGCTGGCCTCTTCCCAGCTCCACAGGGTGAGGTGTCCCCACCCAGCTGACCTCTGCTGCTGTGAGTGCACGTCCTGGGTGCTCCAGCTGCCTAAAGCTGGCAGGGCTGGGAAAAACCTTCTGGGAAAACAGAACCAAAACCTTTCAGCAAAAAAAAAAAAGGAAGGGGAAAAAAAAAAAGCCAGTAACTCAGAGAGGATATCACAATTTCAAGTGAAACAGAACCAGAGAAAAATCTTCGTATGAACTTCTAAGAGGTGAAAGTCCTATATTTCTTATACTTCTTTATTAGGTGACATCCAAACGGTTATAAGGTTGTTTCTAATGTTAATCCAACCAGTGTAGAAGTCAGCTATTGACTCTCTTGGATTTTATTTCAAAACGTTCTCATTTCACCTAGGCTAGAGACATCATTAGAATGGCTTTGAGTATGGTAATTTCGCTAACACTATCTTCCTCGATCAAATGAAGCTTGAAAGCACAGAGACATGCAAAGAAAGTATATACGGCCAACAAACACACGTGAAAGGGTGAACAATTTCTCACGCAAAAAAAAAATATCATGGTGATACAGCTATGCAAACAGAGAAAGAATGTAAAAGGAGCTCTGTATATGAGGATGAATATGAAATAATGATCAGAGAAAGAAATAAAGTTATTAAAGAGCACGAGGTATTGGTGATTTCCCTGGTTGGCACATATGTTTTGTAAAGATGTGATAAGGCCATCACAAAGAAGTCCTTTCAAATTTTCTTTATTCTATTAAACAAGACGGGCAACACCTTTAAGATAGCTTTTCAACATTCTTTTTAAGTAAGAGAACACGTATCTGCACGGAAGGACGTAAGAAAAACAACGTAAAGGGTCTAAACATCGCGATTCCCTTTGCACTGAGCAATCTTTATTAACGTGATGTGTTTATTGATGGTGCTGCATAAAAAAGTATCATCTCTGAACTCAATTTCTCCAAAGGTCAAGGTTTTAGTTTATCTCCATTAGAAAATTACAGGTCTGACATTAGATTCCAACCAAAAGATTTTGTTCTTATACCTCTGGGACTACTCACAGGGAAGGGTTTTGTCTGAGCCCATTTCTAATATTTATGTAGTCTACATTGTAAACATGCCAAACTCTCAGGAAAAGTAGACCTCTTTACTCTGCGCAACTTAATCTTTTCAGAGAAGCAGAAAGACATATTCAAGCTCCTTTGAACGGTTAGTTTGTAAAGTACCGGTGTGAGAATTTGTGCAGCTCTACTTTACATTGCATTGGCAAAACAACATTAAAAGAGAATAATTTTCATTCTTGCAGGCATTAGTTTATAACATTTGAAGAAGTTACTTTATAAAATAGTTGATTATCATTCATCTTACTATAGGCATGTGTTCTTTTTTTCTTGGTTTCATGCTAATTGGGGTACCAAACACCATTAGTCTTTAAAAAGGTTTTACACAAATAAAGAAATGAGGAGGGAGGGAGGGAGGGGAGGTGTTTTGTTAAGAGCAGGCATAAAGGACAGGG
>JAAGNO010005943.1:27414-45944 GCA_033439905.1 Ceryle rudis | reverse complement strand
AATAATTGAAAAAAAATTATGTTTAATATTTTTCTCTGTGAGTTTCAAATCAAATAAAGGAGCAGCAGTTTATAAACATATTAAAAGCTACTTACATTGACTTCCACCCTACGTGGTCTCTTTTATCAAAGTTTTCAAAAAATCTATGTCTCAACACAGCCTGTGAAAATGATGTCTCAGGCTGCCTTAGTATTTATGCTTTATGTATTATAGACACCGGGAGAGACACTAATGACTGCTGATAATTTCACATCAACTTTGGAAATATAGAGCAATGGCCTGGTACTGAACTTTGGTTTTGGTTGTTTTTTGTCTTTTGTCTATTTGCTATGAACTTCAAAATAAGAACGAGTGGTCCAGGCACTCTCCCATCATCCCTTCCTGCTCCATTCACAGCCTGGGCTTGAATGAAGATACTGATTTCCTCTGCTCTTTAGAGCATCCTCACAGGAGCTGTAACAGCATCAGCCACTGGGAGACAGTGGAGTTGTGCTGACCAAGGAGGCTAACCGCCTAGATTTACATCTACTTGCTACCCTTGTCCTTCCCTCTGTCAGAGGCGGGTGTCTGGGTCTGCTTCTTCTGCCTTCTTCTTTCCCTGGAAGCTGGCATGGACCCAAAAGAAAACTACAGTGAAAAATCTTCTTTCACTTTAAAATTGTACATTAAAATAACAGGTAGACCCAAACGTCCCAGATCTTTGTAACAACTAGGCAGTGGTTTAAATTATGGTACAAACTTGCATCTTAGAAACTCATGCATTTATATTTAATTTGTATTTAAGGATCATCAGAAACTTTTAATCTAAATCAAATGTAAATACCTCAAATTTCAGATGTAAATCAAAATCTGAACTGACAGCTTGTAAATGTTTGGAGTATGTGGGTTTTGTTTTGTATATAAGTAAAACCTGTTAATTAAGTCTTAGGTCTGATTCCAGGGTTCCAGACTAGACCTTTGATCTTTCTTATTTATCCTTACAAAGAGTCTATTTTGTCCTCTTCCCAAGCCTCTGAGTGAACAAGTTCTCTAAATAGGGAACTTTTTCCCCTCACACTGCAGTTTACAGTAATTTATCGCTGTCAATGCTAATGTACAAGTTAATCACCTGCAGCAGGTTCCTAAGAAAGTTTTAAAAGAGAATTCTCAGCGTGTAGTACCCTTCCCATGTCCAATGCAAGTGTCTTCTCTCTCTGCCTACCCTATGTGCATTTTATCAAATGCACAGACTATTTCCATAGCCTTACCTAGTGTGACATCCTTCCTTATCTCCGAAAGTGAAAGCTGATTGCTGACACAGTATCAGCTACAGTTCCTCAACTCTCTCTGAATACAGATACGTGTGGTACAGCAAAGAAAAGCTTGTTTAGGAAGCATAGACCTACTCAACTGGCAGACACAAACCACTTCACAAATTAAGGGAAGATAGCACCACATCAAGCTGTTGGATGCCATTATACTTGCTAATGTTCGAAGCCTGTTGGAGGCAAAAGACTTACTGTTAATCAAGGGACTACACTGTTTCCACTCCAGCTCACATTACCATAAGCACACAAAAGATGGGAAGACTTAGGAAGCAGCATACTGAAAGAAGACATGAGGGCCTTTCAACCATGTGCTGGCTGAATGAATTGGGTCATATATGGCATGACTGCTGTGCTGCAACAGCCCAATAAGTCACTTTAAAAATACTCCTTTGTCTCTAAAATCGAAAAGATTTTTAAGGTTAGTCAAAGAAATTGTCAGTTAGTTGCCTGAGGGAGTAGTTGACCTGGTCCTATTTCTTGATATCCTTAACTGTCTTCCTTGCTTCTGTGTCCCTTCTTCAAAATGATATATTAAGTCTTTCTGGTCAGGAGCCATATAAACCAATATGATCCCTACAGTCATTCAGAAATGGCATCCCAGTCCTTGGGATTTAATACAATGCATGTGATTTCATAAATATTTGTCCATAATAATTACTTCACAGATACTGATTTAAGAGGCTGACAGAGTATTTTCAATTTGTTTCTCAAGAGGAAAGGGGATGTGTTTTGCCAAAGAACCAATTCATTAGGAGTGAGTTGGACTGTTCCATTCCGTATATTTGCATCTCAAGTTTCAATTCAGTTTAAAGGTATGTTAAAGAAAAAGTTGGTATTAACTGAAAGATCTTTGGAAACAGTGCAAAGTGATGATTATACTTATGACCTCTAAACAGATATCAAGTACAAAAAAAAATCTCACTATACAACTCATAATAAGCTGGTTTTCAGGGGATTTAAATTTGGTTAAACAACTAAACCCACAATGCTGTAAGTGTTTACTCACATGCATATCTTGAAGCAACAACAATTTATGTTGCAATAATACACCTGTGTATGCACATTTGCAAGACAAAATACTCCTCCCTTCCAATTACTGGGAAGATCAAGATTTTTCTTGGTGATGAAGGATATAAGTAACTTTATCTTTTGTCTTCTTCCTCAGATTTCTAGAAAGATTACTCTACCCTGCTTGTTAATGGAGATAGAATGACATTTGTAGAAATGAAAAACCTTTAATTAACCACAAGAAAAGTTTTGTGCAATCTTGACTGTGGCAGCAGTCTCACAGTGCTGTCCTGTCTATGAACTTCTACCTCATATCCCTCAATGTCTGCCAGTGCAGAAACCAGTGAAGCTGTTCAGTTTAATAAAACTGCTGCTCTCTTATGTAATTGTTGCTCTGACAAGCACGTGAATATTTGAAAGCCCTTAAAACAAACACTGAAAATTACAATTCAGCTTTGTACACCATTATTTGTACACCACTGGCGGGGACAACAATGATTGCTGTTTGTAGAGGAGAATGCAGAAGAGAATTGAGTTACTTCTGTGCAGAAAATTGAAAAATACATAAAGCATGGCTAATTTTCTTTAGAGATGTACTATAAAAACATGGAACTTTTCAGATCTATAGATTCCTTCAGTGCTACAGGAACAATTTTTGAATAAATTTATGTGATATTCAACACTTACACTGCTGATAAACACAGATGGGCAACTCTGTGGCAGTTCTTTTGATAGAATGCAGAGAAAAGAGAAAGACTGGTTGGAATCCTAGTAATAAAAGGCAGGTGAGGGAAGTAAGATCCTCCTCTCTCTCCCTTCTTTCCCCTCTTCACATCAAGAACAAGATTATGGTGGCAAGCTGAGAACAAGGGGAAATGTGTCCCTGTCCTTGGCTGGAACTGTGCTATCTCTTGGGATTTACAGCTGGTACCTTGCTTTGAAGACTCAGGGAAAAATACGGTGTTGTTCTAGCAGCCTGTGGATCCCTGATGGATGTTGATCCTACTGCAGCGAAGGAAAAATATGCCTAAATCATTCTTAGCCACATTGGTAAAACTACACCTATTGAGCAGGTAGGCAGCCTTGCTTCCAAATTTCTCTGTGTCAGAACAAGATGAAATTTGGTACATAGTGTTCTTGCCTGCTATTTATCACCTCAGTCAGGACTGTTGACACATCTACAATCCTTAGGCAGTTCCCTCATAAGCCCTCAGGAGCACTTTATGTTCACTTTACTTTTGTTATAGTAGCAAAAATAGACTAAAATACACCCAAGTTCTAAGGTCAGTTATTACAAGTAGATTTTTAAATGGGTTACAATACCAGCATGGCATATCAGTTTGAAAGTATTATGCTTGAACTTGGTAAATGATACCTCAGGCATGAGGTGGAGCATGGTAGTACACACAACAGAGAGACAGCCAGGCTTGGGAAAAACTCAGTGATAATTTATGAAGACATAGACCTCTTCTTTTTCCCCTTGATCTACTCAAAATATTGTGTCTTTGTTCAGAAGATTGCAGGCACCTTTACATTAACACTCATTGGTTAAAGAACCATGTGACAAAGCTGGCAAGGTAATTAAGTTCTGCTTTGTTACAAGTGTAGCAGTCAGCCAGCTCTTCAACAAATGATGTGGCCTGAGGCATCTGCATGAGTTATGGTGCCACCACATTCTTCCACAGTCTTTTGACCTTCCTCCTACTGTATATCTTCACACTTTATTTTTCTATAGTCAGATTATTGTTATAGAACTGGAAATGGAAAATGTTGGGAAAATATGAAAAAGTTGGGGCAATCTCATGAGGTTTATAGAAAGGTTGGTTATGGAGAGCACAGGAGAGCATCTTGCATTTTAGTTCAAAACTAGGAAATTCACGTTGAAACAATGGATGAAAAATATATAAAGAAAAGGGCAATTAAAAGAAAAAAGTAACCAACTACTTCAATATTTTAAAAAACCCTTCCGGTTCAAATGTTTATGTTGTACTAACTCTACCAGGCATTAAAAATACATTGTTTACCTTTCCCCTCTTTGAAAGTCCTTTATCCTTTTCTCATATATTACCCTTTTAATGGCCTTTATTTCACCTTTTTGTTACAAATTACACCTAGCATGGCAGTGACGCAAAACAAAATCAGACAATAGTTCTAAGCACTGTGCACACACAGGACAGACAACATGCTCTTCCCAAGAAGCCTATGAACTCCTTTTCCCTCCAACTTCATCCACCTGCATTTGTCTGACACTTCTCTGTGATATGACTATGTTAAAAGAAAAATATAACAACAGACTAAAGTTCTCACCATTTCTGCTAAAGATAAATACAAGAACATTCCAGCTGTAACAGTAAAAATCCAGTTCTGAATGCATGGGTCAGTTGATACAGAAAGGCCAATATAAAGTCCTAAGAATGCTGTTAGTGAACTTGTAAAATTCATCAAAATTGCAATCTTCGTGGGGAGCCCTGTACTTAGTAGCACAGCAAAATCTCCTGCAAAAAGACAGAAAATTTATTATTTAGCTGATTAATATATTTGTAAGATTCTCGAAGGAACATGAAGGAAAATAATTAAGATATGCACAAAGATAGTGAATGATGGACTGCTCTTAGATTTCTGTAAAATTAATTATAAACAAATTGTATGTGAAAAAAACAAAATCAAAAAGCCCGTATTGAACTGTATTTGTTTATCTGTTCCTAAAGATAGCATACAGTATACAGGAGTGGCTTTCTGTTAGTTCTTGATGTTCTGTGACATTTCCAACTTGGATACATGTAAAAGTGAAGTCACATGCTTTCCCAGAGTTTCTAAATCTTTCTCAACTGGGAACTTGCCAGTTCAAATCATGTGAGTATATTTGCAGCATGGACTTTGAGTATTTTACAGGTGCTGCAACTCAGAAAACCCTACGCTAGTCTGATTCCGGTTTGAATTTACTTCCACTGATTTCAAACATAATTAACTTTGGTAAATTGTATATCAGAATCCCATCACAGATTTTTCTTCTAAAATAAGTGATTTCATAACAAGTCCCCAGTAAAATATTTTAACAATCCTGTGAGTGTAGAATGCTGCTTTGACCCTGGGGCACTACTGTCACAGAATTAAGAAGGTCTGCTTTTGGAGTTAACTGGTCAGTATTTTGGTAATTTCTTTGCTATGCAAACAAGAGTTATGAGTTTTAAAGCAGTTCTCCATTCCACCTTTTTGTTTGGAGAAGTTTTCTGAACAGATAGCATATCTATTCAGATAAACTGAATTCATTTCAGTCATTTAAGAACAGAAATGAGAATCTGCAGACTTGACAGCTTATATATGTTCATCAACACAATGTCAGGAACAAGTTCTGCCATACTGAAAGATTTACCACAAGGAGATATTTGAGGGCAGTGTTCAACAGAACAATCTTCCTGTCCTGACCACTAGTAAAATGGCTCATATGTCTTCTTTTATTATCTTGTTATGCTCGATTAGCAGCAAGAAAGAGGGTAGTATGAGGAATACATTGTCTCTGATGCATATTAAAACTCTTGAACAGCCTGTTGTGTCAAGCATGTCTATTATGCACACATGGCTCTTGCTCACAGCTTACTATTTTTTGTATCTGTACACATGAGAATAACGGATCACTCTTGACCTGATGGCATATACATTTGGGATGTAAATGCGATGGCATCCAATAATAAGGTCACAAGCCTCCCCTCCTTTTTGTGAAGGGCATAGAGAAGAAAACATTCTTTTTATATATCCATGTCACACATTAATGTTATAGTTCATGATGCTACAAGCAAGAAGAATTTCCACTGATGTCATAGAGGAAAGAATTCTTTGGGGAAACCAAACTACAAAGCCAATCAGGACAAATACACATATATATCTCTTACCCATTTCATGAGGAATTTCATGGCATAAAATAGCAATAGTCGTTGTCACACCTGTTTCTGTTGAGGATGAGAATGCTGCTCCTATTACCAAGCCATCTGCAAAATTGTGAAGACTGTCACCCACCAGAACCATTATTGCTAACAAGCTAATTTTCTTACCTAGAAACAAACAACAAAAAAGCTGAGGAGTTTTAACACAGACAGATACTGTAATTTTTGCTGTTACAAATTATTTGGGTTTTTTCACATACAACCTTATGAAAAGTCATAATAATCAGAGGACAAAAGTGTTAATCTGTTTTGTCCTTGTTATTGCACTTCTTTCAATACGCTTGATATGAAAAAGTAGGTTGTAGAATAATTCAGAGATGCAAATACCAGGAAGTAGCTTCTTTATTTTTACTGGGTCAACTATTAGTCAAAAACTTAAGAGTTCAGTCTGCCTCCAGTCTCATGATACATGTTTCCATTAATCTTTCCTTGTTTGCCAAAATTCACACAAATTTTCTTACATTCCAGATTTTTATTATTTCCTTAAAAGGTGGGAGTTTTTCCAGTGTCACTCATGGGAATTGCACAGCTAGAATGAAGGTGAATACCTAGCCTCATGCAGCTGTTCATTTTAATATTGTAAAACATGTTACTACTGAGTAATATTTTCAAGGGCTGATTTTTATGAGTGCATTACAGTGAAAGATAGAGATGCAAGGCAACAAGCCTCAGATATTACTGTTAGTACAGCATTACAGCATGCTCATTTCCAGCTTTTGTTCCAATCAATTAATGGTCACTATGCTCATGGTACTCCTGTCTGCAGCATCACTCATGGATGCAGATGGCTGTTTTTCTTTCCTGTATTGTTCTGTGATCTTGCTTTAGTGTGCAACAGTCCATTGGATGTTCATGGTCAGGCATCTGGCATGAGAAGAAAGGTGCTTCTAGTGATAAAAGTACTGAAATTAAGCTACAGAATTAGGGACAGTCTTCTGTCCAGCCTGGAACCCAGCCATGCAGCATGCAGAATGGATTTAAGGGGAAGGATTTTATTTCTTTAAGCAGCAGTGAGACCCCATACATAGGCTCAATGGCTAGGCATAGCTACATAGAATTGACAGTCCTATGCTGTACTTTGTTCCATCCACGATCTTACAAGCAGAACCTTCTAAGGCCTCTCAGGAAACTCATCCATCTTCCCTCTATATACTATGGACAGAAAACTTTGCAAAGGGTTGTTTTTATGCCCGAAGAAGCAGGGTTATGGTTTAGTCCCTAAACATCATGTGTTTTCCTGACTTTTGCTGGCCCCACACAGACAAAATATGACAGTCCTTAGCACTCCTTAGAACTAACATGGAGCTCCACAGAACTCTCTGAATATAGTTATTACAAGGTTTCACTTCAGTAATGTTTTTCCAGAGATGACCATTTTACAGAAACTGGCTAGAACTAAAGTCTTCAGACTATTATATAAAAACAAAAATAAAACAAAAACAAAACCAAAACAAACCCACAGCACATAAAAGCCTAACAACTGTATTCAGAAAATCCTCCCTAGTTGCCTGGGAGCTCTGTGGGTTCAGAAAAATTGGCAGGCTTGGTAGATTTTCCTGCCAGCTGACCGAGGCAGACATGGATGTCCCCAGTTTGCACAGTTCTCTCTAAACACAATGGGCAGTTTATAATCAATAGTGCAGAGCATGAATTACACAGAAATAATAGATTGCTGCATTACATTAAGATTGTGATTTGTAATAAACACTGGCGAGGGTGAAATCATGGCCTGCCCTGAGATATTATTAGTCTGTTTTATTCAAGTATCTGATTATTGAAGAAGAGACACTATGGCTACTGGAACTTACTCCAGCATGTTGTCTATAATATAACAGTGATCGGATAAAGCTTATGAAGCAATTACAAATGTAAACTTTGTGAACTTATTTGACTGAAAGTTAAGAAGATGCACATATAAATCTGAATGTTTATCTTAATTTACTTTCAGTCTATTTTCTAACTTTGTTACTAGCAGTTATCTCACTGCATTACATTGCTGCAACAGTAACTTATTATCCTAATTATTTCTACAAAGCCTTCTACAAACTTACATTTATTTTTTATATTTTTCTCTGCTTAAATAGGAGATCGGAACTCATAGCAAATTCTTTTCCATAATATTCATAAAGTTCATGGATGCAGGACTCCCACCATAGATTAAGCTTTTAAGCTTTGAATAAGAGATTAAAGTAAACATTTATCCATAAATAGATCTTTTTTTTCAATGTTCTTATTAATCATACAGCAAAAATAATTTAGTTAATATAAAGTCTCACTGAGCATACCAAATATAAACTGCTACTGTTTGATCTTTTCAGATATCAATAGAACATATGTGGATAAATGAGGGAGATCCAGTGAGACGTCTTTTTCTTCCAGTAGCTTCTTCCTCTCTGAGTTAGTCACTGGCTGTCTAAGGTGACTGACTCCTCTCTCAGTCCTACTTGACATGCATTTACAATGAAGTCTGGCATTTCTGGAGATGTCAGGTTTCTGTCTTAGAGCTGCAGACTCCATTCCATTTGGGGAAAAAAACACTCAAAAGTTTAGCTCAGTATCAAGTTGCTGAGGTATTTTTATGCATTTAGTCATTCATAAGACCTGTAACAATACAAACTTTTGAAAATTTGTAATTGTAAAAAACAACCCTATAAAGCCCCAACTTCCCCTCCCTAATATTGTTTTGTTTACTGATTTCTAATATAGAGCTAAAACTGAGGATGAATGAAAAAATGAGCCAAACAAAGAACATTACTGAGAAACTATCCCAAATTTAGTTATACACCAAATTTAGTTATTTGAAACAAATAACACTGAGGTCACTAGAAATTTGTTTGTGCAGGTAGTGATGATTGAACAGAATGGGAACACCTAGAGATGGACTAGACACACTGAAACTGGCATTGCATTGTGTACTGCTGGATAGGTGAGACTGTAGAAATGGAAATCCAGATTTCAAATGCCTCAAATGGAAATGAAGTCCACAAGAACAGAGAAGAATGTTAAAAACCTAGAAGAAGACAATGACATTGTTAAATAAATCAAACTGATGACCTGAGATTTGAGATCAAAAAATAAAGGGGCATTGATTATAGTAAAAAAAATTATTTAATTTAAAATGTTTTGCCTTCAGTTGAATGACTGCAACTCTACTAAATTCACCAAGATCACAAAAGTACAGTGAACAACAGAGTTTGGTTTATGCTCTATTTTCCCATTTTTTGGACTAAGCCGCAACAAAACAGAGAAGACAGGAATTACTTTGAAGCTCTCTGAAGAAAACAGATTATCCTAAAACTGAGAGCCATCATGAGCCCGTAACTCCACACACGTAATAAGTCATTACTGGTTTAAAGACACTATTGCTTTACCACGCAAGAGAAGAAGGAAGTAGAATTATATTAGTATAATGAGCCAACAAAACAATTGTACCTGCAGAAATAAAAGCCCAAGCAAAGTTTACAATTATAAAAATCTGTTTTGTATTAAATTTTGAATATTTCCCTTTAAGCAAAGACTTTAGAAAAATGGCTTACAGCAGTGAGTAAGCAAACACTGAAGCATGGACAGTATAAGATTAACAAACTTCACAATTATAGGCTTGGCAGCTGGAAAGGTCTTTAAGCAGAGATTAAATTATGTAGCCAACCACCATCATATGTGGTGATGTAGCACATAGCAAATGCAGACCTTAGCCAGCTTCACACTTTCATTTCCATCTTAGGTCTGAAGCCTTTTTCTGTTACTTGTCTAGTGTTTTATTGATACTAACTTGTTTTGCTGATCGCCTTACTCTCTGGAGGAACTTCAGCAGATTCAGAATCTTCTGGGCTTCTCTAGTTAAAAACAAAGAGAATGGATCAATGTTAAGGGGCTCTTTCAGCTGCTGCTATAAATACAGGAAAATATCAAATAAATTTAAGTTTTTTGTATTAAACATAATTGTTATGTTATTTGCATAGGTATCACTAGAATCATTTATTGAGTACCAGCAATGTGATTGATACTGCGTAAATACATAAAAAAGATATTTTCCTTGCCAAGAAAAGGTTACAGTCTAATTCAGGTAGGAAGAAAGACATTCCTAAGCACTGTTGTAACCCAAGAAAATCACGTTTCTGCTTGAATACACAAAGACCTGAGCCAAATACAGAACTAAAAAGGATATTATAATTCAAATTGTATCTTTGGATTTTGTCATGACTGGATGATTATAGTTTCCTGCTGGATAGGGTGTCTAGGATTTCCAAGGAAAAATAGGCAGACACCAGAGTCTCTTTGGAGTTCATGTTCTTCACAGTTACTCTCTGAAAACACAAGACTAAAAAAAAAATGATCATAGGTAGGTTTCACACCCTCTCAAAATAGAGCTGATTTTTGGTGGGTTTTTGGTTTGTTTTTTTGTGGGGTCTGTTTGTTTGTTTATTTCTTTAGGTTGATACAGCCACCAGTGCTTTGCCTCCTGGCCTTTAGTTAGGGCTTTAGCATCAGGCATCAATGGCTGGGCATAGCAGCACATGAGTACACTCCACTGCAATGAATGAAATTTACCCTTATTTCAAGTGAAGAAAGGGACCATCTCTTTGTCCTTATCCTAGATAGTTAATTTGATGCATCAGCCCTAATATATAAGAAGTGGAAACTGTGATTGTGGGGAAAGAAGGGAGAACATGAGGAATCTCTTTCTCCCCTATCTCCCTGGGGTTTTTCTTCCTGACTAGAGAAATAATTAGATATTTGTGTGAGGGTGAGATAAGCCAAAAAAACTTCCTTGCTTGAAACTGGAAAATTTATAATCACTATCTTTTCCTTTCTTGGGGGGGAAAAAAACCCCAAAGCATAGTAAATCTGTTATGGCAGCCAGTGAAGGGTCAACAGCAGCACAAAATACTTCTTTGTTAGGGACAGCAGCCACCACTCCAAAAACTATAGCAGAGTTGTGTACTGGATGCAAAATAGGCTGTTTCTTGGCTGGGACTAGCTTGGTTGTGATGTGGGATATGTTCTGTAGAAGCACGAGGAGGAAAGGGAAAGGATTTGGGTTTTAAATTCTACATTTTAAAGGAAAAATAGAAGTTTTAATTCCCATGATTGCAGCCAGGAACATGAATTCCAGTAATTGTTCCATTTCTCTTATAATATTTATTCACATGCCACTTCTTTGAACTCTGAGTCACAACTGCAAGATTAATCACTGACCTGAAGGATTTATAAGTTTTTCTTAGTCAACCAGTGTTCGTCTTACTATTACTCACATGATTCTGAAAAATTGGCCACTCCTGTACAAACTAGCTAAGCCAGTTTATTTCATGTGATCTATACATAACTTTAGGGTGATCTTGCAGCTGAGAGGAATGACAAAATCATTCATTATCGTATACAGGAAGCTGTGACATGGGTCACAAATTAGTAAACTTTCTTCAATCCTCTGCATTCAACTGACAGTTTCCTAACTGTGTTTGAGAGATTAGCAGTGGCTGACAAGGCTCTTACCCATCACAACTGCTTTAGTAAAATGGAGTTCACATCATAGAAGATCTCTGGAGATTCTGATTTAAATAACCAAGAAGCTATGTATCTAGATACTATATATAAGATGAAGAGACTTATTGGACAAAGAGAAAACAGGTTAAAAGGTATGAGTCAATTTAGTTTGCAAAGGTATTTCTGTCTGGATACACTCCTCAGACCAACAGAAAATTACATAACTTCTTATAGGTAAGCACCATTCCCAGTTACACAGCTTGTTTATGTTACTCTTGTAATATGTGGAAAAATGACCCAAGAACAGTCCAAGATATCATCTGTTCACTAATTAGGCACTTAATTCTCCTTGCAGAAAATCCTGAAGTTTTTCCCATGGTAGAATCTGCCCTTACATATAATGATTATTTTTTAAAAAAAGGAAGAGGAAGATGTTCAAGATTTTTATCAGCAGAAGGAAGTACAGGAAGTATATTATTACATCAATCTGATATACATTTAAGAAAAGTTATTGCAAAAATCTGTGTTTGAAATCTCCATAGAAGCTTATTATAAACTTAAAAATCTAGAGATTCCTGACAATCATGTCATGTAGTAAAGGACAAATCAATAAAGAATGAAAAATAATACTGATTTTTTACATTAATTTGGTTCATTTTTTTTCAAGGAACAGAGAAAGAAGTATATTAAATCAGGGAATTATGTCATATTGGTAACCTACCAACTGTATGGTTGAAGTAGATTTGCCTCTGCCTGAATGTTCATTTAATTCAGATTCCACTGGAAGATCATGGGAATGTCCCCAGTGCCCATTAACTAATGAAAGGCCCTGCTGAATGAAGATGCTTTGCAATTAGTTCTGGAATCCAGTGAACACAGGTGCAGTCTTTCTCAGCCTTTTGTGAAAGTTTAGCATTTATAAGAATTCTTTTTTTTTTTCAAAACAAAACCGATTGAAAAAGATTGTTGGCTAGCATCAGCATTTCCTAATGCTTATTTGTTTGGAAAAAAACCTGTAAGTGAATCAGATAAATCAGTGACATCCATAATGTTTTGATAAAACTTATTTTGGTTTAAAACTGAAGATTCGATGGATATGAAAATTACCTTGAGAATTCATCTAGTTCTCAGCAGAACAAGTTTAAAATTTTGTGAGATGATGATAAAAGCCCTTCTCTCCAAATAAGTAACAAAAAAGACTACCTTTGTCAAACAAAATCACCATCATCAAAATATTGTCATTCTATTAATCTCATGTAATATTCTTATGGCTGATTCAAAGATAGTGGAAATAAGGGCTCTGCTATGTATCTAAATCAGGTTATTCATTAAACGCTCTCTGTAAAACAGAACAAGCAAAGGGTCAGCCTTCTTAAGTGACATTAAGATAGCTTCCCATGCTGAGAAACTTAATGAGTCATCACACTTTGTGTTACATTATATCTTTGTGCATAATCATATTTTCAGGCATCAGCCACACTGAAATAAAGTAATAGAATTACTATTAGCACAGCAGAGAGCAAGGAGATATCATTAACTCACAATTGGGCTCTACTGACCACAACATACATATTAGATTTCCAAGAGTATTTGGATAGGGGTTGAAAACAACTTGGAAATTTTAAGATATAATTCTTGAAAATATCTAGGGCTTACATTTAAGTCTTCCTCCTCTTGAAACAGAGCTTAGAGTAAATAACCATCACAGCTGTTTCATATGGATACATACACTTCATCTGCTCCAGTGCTGGTCATGAAGGTATGCTTATGGAACACACTCGATTAACTGTTTCCTTCTTGAGTTATTGATATATGGAATGCATTCCTGAAGCATACAAAATCCATTGAGCAAAGCAAAATGGAAATTGAAGGTCAATCTGGCAGGAGCACTTTGGAATGCAATTTTTAATGCTTCATTTAACTCATACAAATCATAATTATTTTACACAATCATTTTAACATTTTGTACTTTGTAAAATCTCAAATTAAAACAGAGTTTTTAAAGGGTAAATTGCACAATGCTTTACCTGGTCATGTGGTGTTACCAAAAGAAAGAAACACTTTTCTATCAGAAAAAATCCATGAATTCCTCCAACTATTCCCAAAAGTTTCCAAATATATTCTTTCCCCTCATAGAGATGTTCTAGCTCTTGTCCTTCATGTTTATGTAAACCAAGAGTCTAAAAACAAGAGAGAAAGTAAAAAAAAATTCGAATGTTAGTGTTTTACTTTTTGCTAGAGTAATCCATAATGCATAAATTCAATTTAGTCTCAATATTTTCTTTTGCCATTTCTTCCAAATTTAAATTGAGTTTATCAGCTGAATAGTAGATGGATTAAAGAAATAATGAGCCTCTGTTATGCTTCATTACCTCTCAATGGTGAAGCAACATTATTTTTAGAGACAGTTTTATAAAATTTCTCTTTAGATATATATGTACTTGGTGTATTTTGTTTGGAGTATATTGATCTGAAGTCTAAAAGTTACTTGCATCATCTTCAGATGTAAACTTCATATTGAAAATAATCTATAAAGCTTTCTGCTGGTGGGTATGCTTTCATTTTTTCCCCAGTGGCATAGCATGGCACAGAGCCCTCCTTTGCTCTGAAAGCAGGCACTTCAAAGGTTACTGGATATGTCATTTAAAACTGTTAAAGTAGAATACTTTCACACTCAAAAGGTGTTTCTTAAAGAAATGCACTTTTAGATATTCACTGAGAATTGCCTTCCTTAAACCGGTCTCCCAGTTCTGCTTCCAGAGATGATGCATTGACTACAAAGAATAGTTTGTCCAGAACTTCAAGCAAAGGTGTGAAGCTCTCTTTCAGTGACCATCTTAATAGTTATGTTATATCAGAGGATATTCAATCCAAAATAAATCAAGACACAAAGGAAAATTTGATTCTGTTGTACACACTGTCATTTTCTTAAAATCTACTTTATTAACTTAGGAAAAAATCATAGCACCTATTTTATTACAGTTCCAGGCAGCAGGATTCATTAGGCTGATAGCCCCTCGTTCTCTGGAACAATGTGCAGAGGACACTGTAGATGTACCACCTTAGACCAATTTCCCCTAAAACGTGTTACAGTGTCTGCCTCATGAAAAAGCTTAATAAAAAAAGCTAGAAACCTGGCTTGCACAGGACTTCTGGGTTTTCTGGAAATTTCTTGTGACAATAGGAACCTTATTTTCTATGAATGCATCATTCATTGATTTCTGCTTCTTACTACTTGCTATCTCTCTCTGAACTACAGAGTGAAAACATGATTGGAATGCTGGGGAGCTGGTTTATACATTTCATACAAGGCTTTATTTTTAAACAGATGAGCTTTAATTTTAAATGGATGAGCATTATCCAGGTTTCAATGAAAGTTTTGTGTACGGGTGTGTGTGCGTGTACACATGGATGTGGCAACATTTTAAAAACACAAAAGGGTGCATTACCTACCTGAGGAATAAGATGCAGCAACGCATCTCCAGAAAGGGTCCCAACAGCCAAACCAACAAACAGCTGTAAAATGAGTGTATAGATTTCTTGACAGGAGTGAAATAAAATGAGGGTTGTACCAAACATTGATCCAATAGTAATAAGTAAAACAGCAACAGTGCTGTAACCATATTCTGCAGAGAAAAAAGAAACAAAACAACGTCACCTTTAACCATTCAGTTTTTGTATTTGCTTAAGTGTTTGTTTTGTATTTGGTTTTGTTTTTACAGCTATGTTTCACCACCTCTGTGTACATGCACACAGAGGAGAAGCAGTTCATTGTGCCACATAGATTTTTCTAGTCTTGTGTGATACAGATGACAGAACTGGAAGCCTAAAAAGCTTTTTTTTTTTTTTTTTCAGGCTTTCCAGGAAATACAGTCTAATGCTTCTAAATTTCAGAGCTACACAGACTGTGACTGTGCAGATTACAGCAGTACAGTGAAAGCTGCTCTGCATTTATTTACTCTCCTAACAGATATATGCCAGATATATGCTTGTTATGTCCTCACATGCCACACCCATGTATCTTTACAGTCAACACAACATTATTAACCAAATCCTTTTCAGTAAACAAACTAAGTCCTACAACCTCAGATGAATGTTGGCATCCAATTTAGGTTCTATTTTTCAGTCCAAAGCATGCTTACACATGTGCTGCAGACATACTCTCCTTTAATTACCACATCGGGACCACTAGCCTAGTTTTCCCAAGTTACTAGGATTTTTGGAAGGTTAGTCTTATACTTCTTCAGACCTACACGCTGCTCACATTTCCAACTGTTTGCACAGCATGAATCCTGATTAACCTCTGTGAAAGTATTATAATGGAGGTAACACACTGATGAGAAACAGGCATAAAGGAACTAATGCCAAAATATTCAAAGGTGTCCCTTAATATTTCACACTTTCATAGCACTGCAAGTGTTCAGTATCTTGTAAAATCAAACAGTAAATTTCACAGACTTCACATCCAAATGCAAGGGTATAGTAGATATTTATCGAAGTCAGGCCTTGGTGACTTAGCCAAACAGCACAGACTGTCAGTAAAACAGATCTGAAAATAAAATTCATGAGCCTGTGCTCAGCTCATTAGGTCACACATAGGTCAATCTTGAAGACCTTTGCCTGTCTCAAGCCAGCAGAAGTGTCCCTGTGATCATGGAAACCTTCCTTTGCCAAAAAGCAGAGGGAAAGGGCTGCACAAAGGGCTCTTATTAATTTCATTCTGTGTTTGAGTAGATCAGCTTTTCTCATCTACACAAATATCTCACTTTTATGAGATCACTAAAATGTCACTGATTGGGCTGATAGCCTTACACTTGGCAGAATCTCACTCAACTAAGAATTTGCCATGAGCCTCGTATATGACCTGGGTAGATTCTTTTCTTTCTTTGTCCCTTGATTCCCTATCTGAAAAATGGGCATATCTGTGTAGCATAGAAGAGATAAAAGCAGTAAAAACTGCAAGGTGTTCAGGTAATGAGTAGACGTAACCTAAGAAAGAAGGACTGCTGCTTTCTGGGGAGCTATAATGATTCTTCCTAGTCTTCATGTTTCTTTATCCTATAGCCATTCTTGGGATATCCATGTTTCCTTCCATGTCCTTATAGGTTTTTTTAATTCACACTCATAGTTAATCTAATCTGTACACCATGGAATGATAGCTCAGCTTATTCCCACAAACTGCTTAACGTGTCTAGATTAAAGTACAGATAGAATTTAGAGATTAAAAGTGCCGTTCCATAAGGATAGTTGGCCAGTAGGATGCACGGAAAGGTAGTTGCTGAAAAGGTACTGAAGAAATTGCTTTGCAGCCTTAAAATTGCTACTCTAGATGTGGGTCATTATGGTTTTATGCCCACTGTTTTGCTCATTGCTGGCTCCCAAATCCCTCACCAGCAATTAATGCCCTCTGTAATACACCAGAACACCCAGATTTGTAACCACTTCCCAGGTATTGCTATTTAAGGTAATAACAAAACCAGGGAACACAATAAGAAGGCCTTAGGTCAGACTGGATTCAGATTTTTTTTCAATAAGGTGGACTAGGGATTGGTTACAGAAGTTAAATCAGCATAACAAATAGGGCAGACATCCACAGAAACCATGACATGTGAGGGCTACAACTGCAACTGGAAACAATCTGATTACTCTCTAACTCAGTTCTTGTTCCGTCTCTATCACACAAGTCCTGCTGCCCATGTGACTGGTTTTGTGGTTGGTTTTGTTCCCACAGTAGTATTCCCAAAGCTTCTCTGCTGTAAAATATCACACCATGAAAAACCAGCAACACTCAACACAGAACTTATCTATATCAAGCATTTGCCACATCATGGTATAAAATACCAGCTAACATAACCTTGAGGCTATAAGCAAGAGCAATATAATGATTTCAGGTATAAACTTGGTGGCAGTTTCACAAAATAGGTCCTTACTGCACGGTGACCTCCTGATAAAGACCTGTCATGGCTCACCTGCTGCCTGCATCAAGCAGTCCTCTAAGAAAAGAGGAAAATTAATCTTAAAACCTTACACACTGAAATAGAATTCTGTCTAATGTAAGATTGAGGCCATTGAATTCCCTAACTTCTCAATATAGTACTATTATCTGACATGTATGCTATGAAATTACAGAGTGCATAAATCTCATCATGTTTTGGTTTAAGTTTAATGAATGAAATGTTTCCAGAGGTTAAAGCCTTGCACCCCTTTATATGAATTTTCACAATACTTTACTATATGTAAACTGTATGTAAATACAGTGTAACTTACTTTCTAAAGTTGTTGGAAGCTTTGCCTGCTTGGAGTCAGGAAGCTGACATGAACAACTTAATAGCTGCTGAATGATAGCTGGACTGATTTGCTTGAAGTGGTCCTTAGAAATGGAGGAAGAACTGTTTTTTAAAAATATCTTCACAAGTTCATTGGCGGAGAAACAAACCTATGTAGAAAAATATATCCAGTTAGTGAATATGTTGCATATACCTGCATTTAATGTGGTTAAATATGGAATCCTAGAAGAACACAGGGCTATACAGCCTGGAAAAAACTTCTTTTCCATAACTTTTCTGGTTAAATTACTTGTTACTTCAAGTACTCTAATAGCATGTTAATACCATTAGAAGCTGACACAATAATATCTCTAAATATGTTAGAGGTTTTATCAATAAATATTTTAGCAATAATGGTGTCATTAATATAAGATACAGCTTGTATCAAGGCAGTAACGAAATTTGTCTTTGTGCTGCATCTTTAGTAAAATATGGAACTAAATTGTTTTTTTTTTTTAAATTCC
>JAAGNO010005943.1:12969-27238 GCA_033439905.1 Ceryle rudis | reverse complement strand
AAACTAGATGTTACATAGTTAAAATCTGACCTAAATTTTATTTAATAATTTTATTATTAGAGGTAGTTCAGAATGTCAACTCCTTTCTGTTCTTGTTAGAAATATCTCTGTCAAAAAAAGGAACTTTTCTTTGGAACATTTATATTCTGAAGAATTTTCATGAAGAATTTGGTTTTCATCTCCAGTATGAAACTTCTAATAAAACAGTGAGCGGATAGCAACAGAACTGTTCTACTGGCAATTTCTGTAAGTATGTTTAAAAAGAAGAAGTCCACATCAAATGATATCTTACTTAAAGGAATAATCTTAATTCCTTAGTCTCATCTGATCAGTTAAAATTAAATTAAAAAAAATATATATTTTTTTCTTTCATTTAAATTAGTCTGCATCTGAGAAACAATTAATTCCTAAATAGTCTTTTTCTAATCACTGGAGGTTAGGTTTCTTCTGAAAAAAAAAATAATTAAAAGTTGCAATTATAATTACTTTTAAATAACCCAATTAAAACCCAACACCTTCCTGTCTTTGTTCCTCCATTAGTAAAGTAAACTATGACCTGTAGCTCACTACAAAATTGAATTAATTGAGCACTGACACATTTATTCTGAATACCACACTCAAGTCTTCTGGATAATAGGTGATCTTGCCACTTGGATATAGTCTGTTCTGCCTCCAAGCAAAAGAAGAGAATGAAGACAGTTCAGGTGCTACCATATTGGAAAGACCTTCAGTTTGTGTGTTCTAGGCAATGGTTTTGACTCTAGAAGTAGGGAACACCAACAAGTGGTATCAAGTTTGAGATCTTGTTTGTGGCTGGTTATGAGCAGCATTCCTCACTGCTCAGTACAGGGACTGATGTTATTTACTGCCTTCTCCAATGACCTGAGTGATGGAACACAGTGCATCATATTGCATTCATATATGAAATCCAACCTGTAGTCAATATACTGACAGGTGTGGTGCTATTTAGAGTGATCTTGAGAAGCCAAAGAAATGGGCTGACAGACGTTCAGGAAGATGAGCAAAGACAAATTTACTGCACTTCCGAGAAGAACTCCATGTATCCATAAAGGCTGGGAAAAAAACATCTGGAAGGTACTTTACAGAGAAAGCCCTTGGGGTCCTGACAGACAACTTGAAGATGAGTCACCAGTGTGCCCTTGTGGCAATGAAGGCTAATTGCATACTGAGCTGCAAGAGTGGAAGAAGATTATTGCCCTCCACTCAGGACATTTGAGTCCTTATCTGGACTATGTCCAGCTTAATAACCAGCAGTACAAGCAAGACATAGGCAGATTGGGGGAAGTCCAATGGACGGTCACTAAGAAGGCTAGGGAGCTCCAGCACATGATGTGCAGGGGGAGGCTGAGGGATGTGGGTGGTTCAGTTTGGAGAAGGGCTCATCTATCTAAAGTCTTCATTATCTATCTAAAGTATTCATCTATCTAATGGGGTTTATAGGGAAAATAGGGCCAGAGTCTTCTTGGAGGTGTACAGCAATAGGATGAGAGTCAATAAGTGTTAGTTGCAGCAGGGAAAATTCCCATTTGCTATAATAATAATAAAGAAATAAATCTAAATAAGGGCAATAAAGCACTGATACAGGTTTCCCAGAAAGACTGTGCCATCTGTCTTTGGACATATTCAGAACCGGACATGGCTGTGGGAAACTTGATCTGACTTTGATGTTGGTCCTGTTTTGAGAAGTGGGATAGACAAATGAAGTCCAGGATGACTATGTACCTATATTTTAATGTGATTTTATTATCAGAAATTTTAAATGAAAAAGTAAAATCTCATCTGGAAAATAAACTGTCCATCCACACACACAAAAAAATAAAAATGCTTATTTATTAACATGTTCTTGTAAGACTTGAGGCATGAGGCTCTGCATCTTTTCCAGTTGCAAGCCTTAGCCTTTTAAGCTTTTTAACATAGGGAGGCAGAGTACTAAGTCTCCATTAGTATAGCAACTATGTGTGTACTCATGGAGGATGACACTGAAGAAACAAGTAAATCAAATTTCCATATCCTCATAAAAAAACTGGATGGATGGATTTCCAAAATCCATGTTTCTTTAATAGGAATAATAAATGAATACATAAATAATGTGACATAGTTTAATGGAACTTAATATTATTGTTCTTGTTAGATCATCTATTACTTACTTGTTTTTTATGCATTTTTTAAATCAGTAGAGACAGTGATGACTTAAAAGGAAAGTGGTGACTTTTTTTCCTGTGATAATGTTTCAAAATGTAATTCCTATCTAAAAATCAACTTACATATCTTAATGTAGTTAGCAAACAAAAAACATAAATGAGACAATGTCTCATGTAGCAGCATCTGTTACTAATGGAGCACAGTGGCTATCACAGATATGTGCAGGAAGGAGACAAAATTAGGAACATAACACTGAAACACAAAGCCTTCTAATGGAATGATATGTCAGAGAATATAGACATAGCTAGAAAGAAGAGGAATGGAATAAACCCAAGAAATTAGGAATTAATAGAGAAAATACGTTCTATTCTCTCCAGATGTTTCTTTGTGATTTTTTTCATCTATAGAGAGTATGTGGTTCTCAGTGTGATTTATCTTTTGAGTTTCAGTCAGTCTCAGAAGTCCAAGAAATCAAAAACTGTGTTTTATAAATTCTTCTGTTGCTGTAGAACAATTTTATTTCTTGCATAGCTAGCATCACCACTGACTTCTGTCCTTCGTAATTTAAAATTAATACGAAACACATTTAAAATGACCTTCATTTGACATTATTTTAAGACTCCATTAAACGCCTCATCATGCTAATCAGCATGATTCCCTTTTGTGGTCAGCTGAAAAAAAATAAACATATTGGTAGAGAATGTATTCCAAATGCAGTAAAATTACATGCATAAATACCTATCAGAATAGCATTTAACCAGATATCACTTGTCTGTGTTCCACACAGAAAAAGTCAATTGCCTATCACTTATTCTCCTAAATGGAGAAGAAACATTGTCTTAACTGAAAGCATTTCAAAAATACATACTTCTTTAAAGTATATATTTGAAATATATGCAAAGGTTATACTTCAAAGTCTCCTTTTTTTGTTCAAAGAATGTCTTCTAATCTAAAGGATGAAGGTCAGTTACCATTTCAGTCATTGTTACAAACAAAATTTATTTGTTTCCAACTACTTAGGATAAGGATAAAATCACCTGCAGTGAGCTGCTATGCTTCAAAGATCTCAAAGAGGATACTGAGTAGTAGCTAAAGTTATGTCTTACAGACTTTATACTTTCAAAAGGAGGCTTCTGGACTCCATGGAAGGCTATTTAAAGTGTTTGGAAATGCCCAATCTTCAGTTTACAGAAACCTTTTAAAAACAACTTATGCAGAAACCTTAATTTACATTTTTTTCCTTAGTACAGGAACACCACTTCTTTCTAAAAGGTCACTAAAGGGGCTTTGCAATGTAAGAACACAAAAAATCTCTAATAAACATGTGAAAACATTGAAGCCATGGTATTACAGTCCTCTCTGTATTGATGAAACACCTGATTCCACATAATACACAACGTTCTGTTAGATCCTCCTAGCTACTTTCAACACATTAAACATCCATAAAATACTTCCCCCAATTAATATTTAAACAATTGTAATTATATAAAAATATTTTTATCAGTATCTACATGACTTTTTGAAACAAATAAATTTTCCATCAGAAGTAATGTAACTTGCAAACCAATTAGAAGTTTATCACTGAAATTCTGTGACCAATGCTATAATAACATAAAAATAAATTAACCTGGTCCCAATCTGTGTTCCTTCCATGATCTTCAGAATAATCTTTCAGATAGTCTCCTTTTGTATGGTTTCCTTTGACTGTAATATTTTTGGTTCCAATATCTCTGATTGCCATAATATTACGTCTTCTTTTGTGACTGTGGAACTGTCCATTTACAGCGCAGGTCTTTTTGGCTGTAAGCATATTTAGTAGTTGCTCTAGTTCTAGTAATTCATTAGAAAACAGATATGTTACCACAGGAAAACAAACATTTAAAAAGATAAACCCAAAATTTAACTGTTAAAGTGTTGTTAGTTTTAACTTAAATTTAACTCCTCATTTTAATACTCTTTTCTTTCCTTGGTTTGATACTGTTGGTAATTTCTGTTTATCAGCTCTAGAAGTTCAAGACATCTATATAGTCAGCCTTTCCTTCATTACAGTACTGCACTCAGGTGTTTTGCCTATTACTGCTGTGTAAATGGAACACCATGCTAAACGCCATGGACAGGTATTCGGATAGTCCAGAAAGACTGGGAAGACAGATCCTTTGCAGGGTGTCCTGAAAGTAATCTTCAGGATGATATGGCTGCCCTTTGCACTACAGAAGTGGAACACAGGGCAGTGGATTTTCTATGTCCTTTGGTAAATCTGGAAGCATGCCTGTTTACAGCACTGAAGTAGGATGGAGGGAGACAGGATCCCTAATCCAAAACTGAGACAATGCAGGAATACGTACCACGACAAAACTTGAATGCTATGGGTGTGCATCCTGATGAAATGCTTGGTAATATGAGGGGGGCATGCTCTATCCTATTTTACTTATCACCTTCCTTCATCCCCACATTTTGAAGACAAAACCATGGTGATAGTTTCTGTAAACCCGAGGTTGTCCATGGGAAACAAATGCAGTCCACAAATTAATCTCAAGGGATTTTAGATCAATGAGATTAAGACTGTTTCCATGTGATAATAATTTATTTTTAATGTTGTTATTCATTAAAAAAGCAAATGGTATCTTCTTAATGGTAAAACTTGCAAAAGGGCTTCTGGTCTTTGTCTGCTTTCTTCATTTTGAGCAAATAGATCTGAAGTGAGCTGAAGCTAGATTTGTTTTCTAAATGTAGTCAATTCTAATTTTCTTTTTCCCATGGTTCCAGTTCCTTGCTCTTTCCTGTAGTTACTATTAAGAATTTAAATTTTACGGTAGAATTTAATTAACTTAGGTTAAAATGTATTTACACTGTAACAAACTGGTTAAGATTTTTTGTTGTTTACCTGAATGACATCCTAACTCCACCAACCATAGAGTCTTGCTTCACTGGGGCCTGGATTTCACCATATATTAATTCAACTTTTTAAGCTGTTTTAACCCATACTTAATGTAACATTTAAAAAGTACATTGAAAAGCTTGTAAAATCTTGATATTAGCAGCTACCACAAGGAAGGAAAACTAGATGTTTTATAACCTTCTAAATCCATAGTAGGCCCCTGAGTTACGATTCCCTTTAGCTTCTTAAACTGTTAAGCATACAGAAACTTTTACATAACTTAATAGCAGCTCCTCAGAGAAAAAACACTTGTTTTTCTGTTGTTTGCTGGGTTTTTTTTTAATTTTTGGTCCACTCAGAACTGTCCTATACTTCTATTTATTTACGGTTAAGTAGCATTTCCGATACATCTAGCAATAGAGCTCCTAAAGAAAATGAACTTTGTATATTCCAGACTCACTGACTGGGTACTATGATCAAAAGGTGCATAGGGAAGCACAAACTATAAAGATGTTTTCCGGTACAGCTGTCAGATACCAGAGTGTTTGGTCGAAACGGAGCATCCAGTGTCTATTGCATCACTTCTGGGGGTATGTCTACATGAAGGTGCAAATGACTAAGGCATCTAATCTAGCTACTGTACATCAATTATCCCATCTACTCCTAAGTTTTGTAATGTATAAAGATCTCCATATAGCAGCAATGTAAATTAGGCACCACTGCACTCTACCTTCACAGATAGACTGCCACTCTCAGAGCTCTCTTGGGTGGTTCAGATGGTGATGAACAATAAACTAATAATTTATTGACAGTACATATTTAATAATCTTAGTAACTATTTGGTTTATACCTCTCGGAGAATTATCAAAATAAATTTATTTCCCAACCTTATTTTAAAATTTAGAAGAAACTACTTAACAGCTCTAAAATGAAATGGCATTCGAACCTAAAATGAAGTGCAAAATCCTTCAGGCATTTAAAGATAGTTTACATCAAATGTGTGTTGCAAAAGGCAACTAGTGACAAATAAATAGCTTACCTGTCACTTGGAGCTCAGCGGTACTGTTCAGAGAGCTGAAAATATATTTTATAAAGAATTCTGGGGAAGGCAAACTTGTTTTCCCCATACAGACTCCTTGAAGAGCCAGAGTAATGATCAAAGCAGCCAGGCGTGGAAGAGTGTTTTCATCAGCACCATCTTGGTCCATTATATCAGCATTTTTCTCCAGAGTACTCACATCAACACACTGAAATCAGGAGAAAACAGCATGAGGACAGCCCTGGTCACCTCCATTCAAATAATCAAGAGTGACAGGAGAAGAAAGTGGAGAGAACATTTTCACAGATAGCCAGAGTAGAAAAAAATACTAAGATTAAAGCTGTAATTGACAGCAAGACAGCAAATGTGAAACACAGGACATTTTCAGGAGAACCAGCATAGAATAAAAAAGCCTGAAATTTTACTTAGTGTCTGATGGGGAACAAGTACAGTCCTTCATTTGGGTTATTTTTTTGTGTAGTGTTATTTTTATACTGTTTTTATTATTCCTGTGTCATCCTCGATTACATCTACATCTACTTCCAGAAAGTGGCAGAAAAGGGAGGAATTTTTGTTAAGGTCCTGTGTCTCAAATTGACTCAAATGATACAGACATTAACTCTTTTTCTCAAACTTCAGAAAGAATTCTCTTCATGGTTTTAGCTCCCTATCTACTAAATGGAATCAACCATTTGTTATGGGGCAGTTATTTGGGGACAATATGGCAAGATAGAATTCTGCAGATAAAGGTTGACTTCCTTTCTGGGTGACCAAACAGGACAGTCACATGCACACATGTATGTGGATGTGTGCAGGTCTGAAGTGAGGGAGCAGGGTACAGCTCTCTCAGTTACCTGGAAACTTATCTCTGTTTTCATACATTTCTGCCTTATTTGTTTATTTTCACTGCAAACAGTTGGGGTTTGAGAGAAACAAAAAACCCCAAAACCTAGTGAAAATTATTTAAGTTCATTTGTCTCCAACCCATATTAAGTATATTGAAAAGTCATCTAGATGTCCCAGTACAGTAACAATTTATTTTACAAATCTCTCTATATATATGCCTTAAAAACTTGAGAGAGGAGGCTGGTGTTTCTTTTCCTGTCCATCTCTTATACATTTAAATTTCCACAGCACAAAACGTCATCTCTCATTTCAAAGAATACATTAGGTGCTATGACTGAGAAGAGGATGTTTTCTGTGAAACCAATACATATAAAGAGCCACAGAAAATGCTTTTCTTCTATTACTGCTCTGCATTATTGGCCCTTTTCCATAACTCAAGTTTTGTGATTCTAAGCATTACCTTTCATAAAAAAAGCCTCCTTTCCCTCATGTCAGTGAGCTGTGAAGCATCAGTTACTGAACAGGCTTGACAAGTGTTTATACTGCCAGCATAAACAAACAGATCACACAGTAAAACACTTTATGGATTGTTATTCTATCTTGACATGCCAAATACCCACCGATGCCTCTTTACAGTTGCCCAGATACCATTGGAGTTCTTGGAAATCAGCACGTTCACCAAGACTCAGAACCAAAAGTACTGGTCAATGAATAATTTATAATGGGAAACGATTACACAAAGAACACAGAAAGAGGAACTGGAGGCCCTCAGCATTCTGCTGCACAGCCAGGTCTCTCAGCCATCTTCTGTTTGCATAGGAAACTCTACTACAGTATGGTGTAAATTAAAAACTAAAAAAAATGAAAAAGAAAATGGCAAATTCAAACTTTGCAATAAACCAAATTTAACTGTATTTTATGAACATATCTAAGAGACTTCCCACATGAGGTCAGCCTGTACTTTAGGGGATATCAAATCTGGAAAAAAACTTATTTTATTGTACATTAAAAGGAAAGCAGGTTTTCTTTATATTGCGATCTCTAGAATATTATTCTATTATTTTATAGACCTTACTTGAGATAGGAATAATAAACAGCAGTGACAAAACTTTCTGAATGCTTCCTGACATAAAAAGGATGGTTTTAGCTGAATATACTTTAAACTGAAGCTTATCTGTATCAGGCTTTCTACAAGGCACATTCATGCTGGTAGATAATTAGTCACAAATGTTGTGTCCCAACTAAAGGAAACCATCAGATCTTTGGACAGATTCCTTATTTCATGCTGCTTTGGATGGACATGGAAGTGCAGGGCTTGGCAAGGATTTCATCACAGCAAAATGCTTCATCAGTTCTGCTATACAGTGAGATCAGTTTTGGAGCTGTTCTGCTTTATACCATTTAAATACAATCACTACTAGCATATCTATACTAATAAATACAAGAGACGAGAAAGTGTTTTCTGTCCTTAAAGCCAACTGCAAGATTTTGCATCTACACAGCTATGCTCTTTTAGATGCAGGGCAACTGCATCTAAATTACCTTTTGGGAATGGTCCCTAATATACACCCAATATCTCCCCAGCTGTATCTCAGCAGACTCTGGAAATGCTAGGTAGCACATGCTGAAAGCAAGTCAATGAGAAGTATAGTATTAAACAGATGAACAACAAAAGACCAGTGTTCAGCCTGTGCTGTCACACCGTTATTTACCAGTTTTCCAAAGGACCATGATACTGGCACAATGTCTGAACTTGCTTAAAAGCATTATATCAGCAATAATTATGAAGTTATTTTTACTTAAGTTTTCTTTACCTGAGTTTCAGAAGTTTTAAAATGTTGCCTTACTGCAGCCAAAATATCTTCAGTTTCATTCCGTGAAAAATAATAACAGTCTTCATCATGTCTTAAATTAAGCATACTCTGTAGGTAAAATTTATAATCCTTATTATTCAAGCTGAGTTCTGAAGAACATCCATCGCTATGATGAAGAATGTAATAGAGAAGAATAAGAGAAATTCTCTCAAATACTTCTTCACTGAGATGGTCTTCTAAATCTCCACCAGCTATTAGTAACAAAGCATCTGGTTCAAGGCACTGTGAAAAAAATAGAAATAAAAGGAAATTCAACTCCAGTAATACATTGCCAGTCATCTGCAAATACAATTAGAGAGGAGATCAGCAGAATTCACCTCTTATATTTGAGGGATTGAACCTAAGCCTACACAGATGCAGAAGGATGGAATAGCAGCAGAAGGGTGAATAAAATTCATTGCAGTTCTATGGCTGTAAGATCACATTGTGGGTTCTTTTCCAGAGCCCCTTCTGTTTTTAAGAAACGTCAAGTATCCAAGGGATTTAAGTTTCACCACAAAACAGGACTAAACATTGCAGAGAACTGAAAGTCTGCTTGCTTCAACAGATGATATTTCTGTTTTGAAATGTATTATATAAGAGCTAGGGCTATACCTATTTTCACCTGTGCATTCCATATGTGTTTATATTGTAAGACAAAGACTATATCTGGACTGTAGGGAATTTGGTGTAAGTAAACTGAAGTTATATCATATTCAATGTACTCTTAAGAGATTTAATTGACCCCACAATCATACACCTATTTTCATACAATGCACGAGTGTACCATGGGAGGATCAAAACCACACTGTAATACATTCATGGATCCAGGCAGAACCTAGTTTGTCAGACTAAATTGTTTCTGGCTACAAGCATGATGTCTTGGTTGGTGTGGCTCACCTTGTATGTTAGTCTGTTTCCCTATACAGAATCTGAGTAGCATCAAACACACATTGTCATGTTCAGAAGGCAATGTTCCTTGGAGGAATTAAGAGAGCTGCTACATTTTAATAGACATAATTCTAACAAAAAATCTCATAAACGTTCAGTCTAAGAAAAGAAAACTGTAGATGATAATTTCCAAACTAAATATTTACACTCATAAATAAACTAAATTACAACATGATCCACCGTGCCCTGACTACATCGTCTATTAAGATCTATAATTCCACCTTTTTCTAATGTAAGTCTCTGAGCATTAGTATTTAGGTTTGGAGGAACAGAGCTATTCTGTTTTCTGTACCCAAAATCCTCAAGTTAGTCAACCAGCCTTTTCAAACACTCAACAGTAATACGATGAACATATTGCATGTAGGGGAAGACCTTCAAAGACTTCTGTAATATTTCAAAGCCCAGTGAGGTTAAATTGTAATCAGTGAGGCTATCGTTTGCTCTTGCAAGGAAGATGGCTGCAAAGGAAATTGTTAATTAGAAGGAAGCAGGTGTATTGTAAAAGATGCAGCTACTCCATAGTATAAGTGTAGCCCATGGACATTGATATCAAGAGAATATTAATTGGCTCATCATGGGTTATTTTGTTGTTACTAATGTATTACAGGCATCATCATCTGCATAGGCTTGGTTTAAAAATGCTTATTTGCTACAAAAAAGAGGCTAACTTTTAACCTGGGCACTAAACTCTGAGTTTCTACTGTTTAAGAGGACGGAAGTTAGAAAAAATTATCTTACCACTGCCAGAAATATGTAACTTCTGTGTGCTTAGGAGATAAACCAGTGTCAGATGCCATTTAATAGCTGCCAGACACTGTCCAAAGAGTCTTGGGGACAATATGTAACAACAAAACAAAAAATGTTCTAAAGAACTGTTAAACTTTACTGCTTTTAAACACCCACTGGAGACTCCATTAAAAGTTAAAAATATAAATCTGAAAACAAAGTCATGTGAAAGGTTAGACAAGGTGATCTTTCCAGGTACCTCCCAACCTGGACTGTTTTGTGATCCTGTGACTGGAATCCTGCATTTAGAAGGGAAATTTGAATAGAAATCAATTAGATATTCCTAATGAGTATGGGAAATGAAAAGTTCAAGCTAAGGTCAGGCATTCTGTTTCAACTGTTGATGATCTTGAAGGATAGTGCTTCTCGTACAGTTTTTTGCTATCCTGTTTACCAAATCTTGTAATTTCATCTTAGATTTCAGCAGACTGCCATGTGGGCTGCATGTGACTGAAGATGCCATCCCACACAGATTTTGCATAGTCAACTGTGTTCACGTGGCACTGGCAGTGCAGGATGTGTGCAGTGTTACTGACACAGCCGACAGTGAGAAGTACTGGAAATGGTGAAAGTCCTCAAATTCTTCCCACAGGAGATTTCCAAGATTCTCCAAGCCTAAACAAAGTGGAAATACTGACCAAAGGGAGCCCCAGCTAAGTTTCACTTCAGTTTTTTCCATCAAAGTACACAGTGGGCATACTTTCCACAAATACATCACAAATACAAGAAAAATATGGCAATTCAGAGAAGCAAAGCAAAGCAAAGAGGGAGAAGAAGAAGGCCTAGAGCCCTGTTTTGTGATGTTTAGGAGTATTCTATACCCATTACTGTTTAATATAGTTTTTCCTTCTGATCTGGCTCCATATCTGGTATATATCCATTGCCCATATGTGCAAAGAGAAAAACTGAACAATCTCCTTCATAAAAATTAACCGTTTAGGGAATAACAGGTACCTACACTATTTCCGTATGAAATTTCACACTAGGGCTTATATGAAAAATGGGAGCATTTGCAGAAAGGGACAATTAAGTGAGTACTTGTCTACTGCACAGGAGGAAAGGACCACCATTTCATTGGCTTGGCAGACTGCCAAGAACAGTATACTGTGGAAGTATTCACCTTTATGACCATCCTCATAATTCTGATATAAAGTGACAGTCTGCTGTATGTAGGTCACTGAAAAATGCCAGAGCTAATGTTAATCAAAGCCAAGACTGACCAAGCCCTTTGTAGAACCTTTCAGCTAAGTTGTTCACTTACCCCATCTCTGTCCTACCAGAACCTACATTTTGTTCCTTTCTTTGTCAAATCAGGAATCAGTTCTGAAAATATTCTCAACTCGACAACCAAACCTTCTGTGAAGCTGGACCTTGGATTATTTCCAGTTTCAGTTTGGATTTGTAGATTCATTCTTCTGCCTTTGATTTTCCTTGACCTGAACAGCTTACCAAAACTCTCACCTAAATCTTGAATATTTCAGTGAAGTGGCACATAAATCTGAGACAATCCTGTCTGAGTTTTATTTTTATGAACCAAAATCCAGAACCAAAAAAAAAGTGGCAGAACTGGTCCCCAGTTTTTACCTATATTTCCACAGTGTAAATCCTCTGTATCCCAAATTTAAGCTCCTGCTTAGATCAGGATAAAGTAGAAAAATCTTTGTTGGAAAATAAACACTTGAAAACTTTTAAAGGAAAATGGTTACTGTTATGCAACAGAAACATGGTGTTTTCAAGGAATGCCTGTCACATTTGGAATATCTCTTCATGAGCTCAAACAGTAAATATTAATAATTCAGAATGAAACAATTAAAGCGGGGACAATTTCTTGCTGCAATAACAAGCTCTTTACATGTTTAGGTTTTGTACTCAGGACAATATCACTCAAATAATTTTAGAACTCACTGATGATCCTTTAAAGATATCCCTCATTAATTGAAGCACTAACCAGATTACAATCCTCTTGCATGCCATAAATCCGCTGTGGGCACTCAGCTCTCTCCAGTAACATTTTGACCAGTTCTCGTGAGCGGTTCATGTGAAGCTCAGTGTTGTCAGCTGAAAGAACGCGTAAAACTTCCATCAGATAGCCTCGGCTGGGAGCATAGCTGCCATCCTGCCCATGCTTTTCCCCAGGCTGTCCTTCAGCAATGATCACGCTGAATACGAAAGCAGAACATACCACTCCAAGAGCTGGATGCTTGGTCAGAAAACACATCTCCTCTTCCTGCAGTGAATGTTGGACTGTTGCTTGCACTTCACAGCTTAAACTTGAAACCTGAGGAATCTGAATGGTAAAGGGGAAAAAAAAAACCCAACCTTTTAATTAGTGTGAGTGCAATATGTTTGAAAGGATTTATTAATTGGTCAGCTAAGCTGATTTGCAGTGACAAGCTGTTTTTGAACAACAGGGAGCCTGTGAGGGCTTTACAGCCCAGAACAGCAGGAAACTAAGACAACCATGGCCTTAAAACTTCTGCTGAATTACCAATAAGAGGTTGACTCAAAGCACCCTTCCGTCCTCATAAGAGTAAAGTATATGGTTTCATGTCAGTGTTATATTATTGCATTCACTAATAATCCTCTTCAGGAAGAAGAGGAAAATACCATAGCTTTCACTTTCATTCCATTATTAAAAGCTTTTTAGTAGCAAGAATAGCTGTAAATAAATATTACTAGTCTAATTCTGATATGAATGTGCAGTAATTATGTTACACAGCAATGATATAGAGCAGGTTTTATTGTCAAAACACTTTATCAATGTTACAGAACTCCAGCTATACAACACAAAACAAGAATGAACACGATGTACTTAAAAATTAATGGTATTTTATGATCAGATTAAAGAGTGACAAAACTGAGGTCATAATTTCATTAGTGCATAAACAAGACAAATATACCAGAAGCAACAAGTTTAGCTGTTAACTCTAGATGAAAAAGACATTTTGTTCTGTAAATCTGTCTTGTCACTATGCTTCCTAATATACCATTGACTCTGCTTTAACAGTAATCTATCTCAGTATCAAAGCACAAGAAACATAAAAGAGTTTCTTTTCCACAAAGAGGTTTTCATTTTATTGATGGGCTGATGCTGGCAGTAACATATATTTTCAGATGATAATGAGCATACATTAAACAGTCACAGATACATTCAGCTTATTTTAACTGCGACATGATGTGTACATGCCTTATTTTAAAGGAAACTGTGCTAACAAACTATTTAAAATGGAAAAAGAACTGCTGAATTCAAACTGGCATTCATTCGGATAAATGTTAGTATGTCTTTAGATGTTAGGAAATCTTTTGGTGTTTAGATACATTTTAACGTTAGCAGTTAGGAATATGTATCACTGTTACAAGGATGCACTTATTTCTAAACATTATTTTCTTACCTTCTGAAGGGAAAAAGAATGCTTGTGTATCTAGCTTTGTGGCCTTCTGAATCCTCAGAAGTATTAAGCTGCTGGAAGTCCAATGTTTTTAAAATTCCTTGATGGTGCTCTGGAAGCTGGAGAGGATTAGTTTATTGCTGCCTTGAAAAGTTTTCAGTTGCTATGGAGAGAGCTGCTTTTAAGGTAACAATGGAGGTGGATAGGAATTAGTACATGTTCTTCTTGGCAAGTTCTAAGCATCACATTACTGAATGTATTTCACATATTTTAGTAGTTATCATTTTATGTAAACAGTCTCTATTTTAGCAGTGCAAAATGTATAAAATCTATTGAAGAATGTATTTCATGAAGATGGATAATA
>JAAGNO010005943.1:0-12946 GCA_033439905.1 Ceryle rudis | reverse complement strand
GAGTTGTACGTACGTGATATGTGTAAGATGTCAATGTTGGCCTCAGCATCTATGCACATGTATGTATCTATATGTAACTTATTCCTTCCTATATTAAGAGAAATAGAAATAATTTCAAGAACCTCCATAGAAAAATGGTATTTTTCTTTGGGAAATACTGGCCACAGATAACAGGTTCTTTCACCCCCACTTACTTGGTACCACATTTGCACCAATTACAAAAGCTGTAATAGCTCAGACTGTAGTGAAAAAAAATTTCTTCCACCCCCTCAGATTTTCCAGAGGGATGCTGTTACACAATCAACATTTGCATCACCATACCATTACAATATTATTGCACTGGAAGTTAGTGAAAACTGTCATGACTGACAGATTTCTATAGTGTCAGGTACACCAGTCATATCATTCTCCCACCTTCCAAACTTTCAGTGCAGTAATGACGAATTAGCATCTCAGATGGGTCAACAAATCCTGTGAAGCAGTCATTCTGCAGTAATAGAAACGTCATAATTCTCTTCAGATTGCCAAAAAATCCTGATTTCTAAAATGCTGGAGACGTTTCCTATGAGGTGGTGATCTCAAAGGGGACAGCCTTGTTTTAGTAAGGCTGAGAACTGGCAACTGATACTAAGTATAAAAAAAAAAAATTAACTGACAACATCAGCTTGAAAGAAGTGCAAAATATAAACAAATGTTCTCAGAAATGCAAAGTACAAGCATGTGGAAGTATGTACAAATTCTTGTGTGATCAAGGCTGAGCACTGTAAAAATCAGTCCCACTATTAGATACTCAAGGACAAGAAAACATCTCAGACTTGTATCAAGTAATCTTTTATTTTACTTCATAAATTACAAAAGTTATTTATAAAATTAACATTGCAAATATGCAACTTCATGCTATCAAGAATTACAGAAATTTTAACATAAAAAATTTATTTGTATATGAATGATTGAAAAGCAGAAACACATGGTAATACACTTCTCCTCTAGCTTTTATATAATTTGTTCTGTGAAACAAAGCTAACTACATCCAGCTTTGTTCCACTAATAAAAATAATTCCTCAGATAATAAGGGATTAGTTTCCAGCATTTAATTCCAGCAATTGCTCAATCTCCAAAAAAGCATAGAACAGGTTTACCTGTATATAATTTGGATGATTTTTTAATGGAGAACACATTTGCTGATTTATAAATATTGAAAGCTGTTGAGAGATTTACATAATAATACTGGCTATATCTTCCATTAACATTTATATTAGAGAATGATGGTAAAAAAAGGAAAAAGCAACAAATAATCATTGGTACAGGGCACCATGGCTGATTTTAAAGGAGAATTCACTTTCCTTTTTAAGACTAGGTGTTGCAAACCTCTGCTGGATTGTAAATGAGTTTCTTCGGGGCAAAATCACTGATGGTGACTTAAGCTTCAATCTCTCCTCTCTGACATTGGAACACTTCTTGTGCTTTTAGTCATGCCACTGTCACCAAAGAATTTGTCTGTCCATAGTAGTTGGATTACTATGTTTGAAGCAATTGCCAGCATTGTTTGTAGTAGCATTGTTCCCTGCTACTTACCCATCCTGATGTGGTGCCAGCTGATAAACTGGGAAAGTGATAATAACAGAGCTGTATAGTTTGATGCCTATGAGAAGTTTGCTGAGATAGAGACAGACAGAAATCATTGGTACCATTTAATGTCATAAAACCTCCCAAAGCATCAATCACTATTATTGTTGTCTCATGCATTTTAAGTGTCTACCATTTTGGCTCAAATTTGATTGCATATCTTTTGGTGATTTTAATAAAAAAAAGTCCATGCATGATGCTCATAAGCCAGCGACTCTCTACTTACTGTAGAATGAGAATATGCATGGAAGGAAGAGCCCTCAGAGGAACTGGAGAACTGAGGTAACCTAAATTGAAGTAGCTTACCATTCTAACATGAAACCAGACTATATATAGCAAGAGCAGAGGCATGATGAACTTCCTAAGTAAATAAGCAGATGAAACTATTTTTGTTATTCCATTCTACACTTAAGTTAAGGACCTTGCCATGATCAAACAAGGATATGAGTTCAAAAATTTGCAGATAGTCAATCATTTTTAATCAGTCTCAACAGTTGCTATGGAGGGATACTTGCAAGAGGGTAACTGATGACAGGCATAGGTACACATCGCAGGGAAATAATTAACAAACAGAAATATTTTTTAAAAGAGTGATAAAAATGGGAACTTCTCAAAACTCTTATTTTCATTTCATGATTGGAATTATCATCTCAGACAACTGCATAATGAAGTTTTTCCACAAACAAATGCAATCTTTTATGACTTATAAAGTTCATATAGCAATACTTAAACTTCCATTCTTAGTGAATAGAAGGGAAGGCCGTTTCCAAATGGCAAAACCAGATACAGAAGATGAGAAGCACATGCAGCAAGCCCTCTTTGGTTACAGGATTTTTATTTATTCATTTCGTTTTAATTTTAAGTGAACCAGTAAAACATTACAGCTTATCCTGTTGTTCCTCCTACCCACACACCTGCTGTGAGAACAAAAGCAAGTTTCCCATTCATAAGTGCCATGAATAACTGCACTCTGCAATTTACTCGTTTTCAAGGCAGTGAATAAATTATGTAGGAATAGGAAAACTCTTTAGAGAAGTCACTCTGAGATGACAAGGACATTCCTATAAGCTCTACCATCCTGACAAATAGCTTAATTTTATTTGTACAGCAGAAGGGGAGAGGACGTAGGCATTATTTTAGGAAGACCCCTGCTGAACTTCACAGCTTACTGAGCAATGCAGCTGTATAACTCTTATTCCTTAAATACTGTATAACTTGTTCTGATGGACTAAGCAAATGCATTTTTTGCCCTTTTACTAATCACAGCAATTATGGCAAATAGCAGAGAATCCTGTTGTACTGCAGATTTCCTCCATTGCTATAATTACAGCCATAGGCAGCATATTGACATATGAAAGGACTACATTTTGCATGTAATTTGTGTAGAATTTCCATATATGAAGCATCTTCGCCAAAGAAATAATGTCAGAGTGCTGTAATAAAAAATGTCAGTTCTTTAAAATTACCATAGTCTATCCAGCTCCACTGGCCTCACATGTCAATCCTAATGATATCACGTATATTAAGATTGCCAATGAATTAAAAACTAATTATATAGAAACTATCTGAATTACCTATATTAACATAGAGTTAAATATGCTAGTATATGTCTCTGGAACAAGCCTCGTATTAGTTCAGGATTGTGAAATTCACCTGTTTGTCAGCAAAACTGTAGTGCTTCAGCACGGGGTTTACCGCTGCCAGCGCTGCTGTCTCGCTGTTCATGGTCTGAGCGAAATGTACCTTCAGAAGTGCCTTCTCACATATTACAGAATTAATCTGTGCCATGTAATGTCCTAAAATATTCCTGGCATGGGAGCTTATATGGGTTAACAGAAAGTGTCCCTTTATATGGAAAGTGGGATCTAAAACCTCATTATTTTCCAGTTTTACTACAGACTTCTCCCTCACACAACCACTCCATTGTTGACTATTTGTCTGGGTTTAAAACAAAACAAAACAAACAAACAAAACCCCACAAAAACACACACACACAGAAAAAAACAAACCACACAAAACCCCACAAAAACCTGGGATGTAGGGGTAACCATCAAGGTTATTCAACAGTAACATTAATTATAATCAAGATCTTAGTCACAGGAGGAGATATAAGTATCTTGGGCAAGGAATAGAAGGAGCTTCAGAAGGATGTATACAATGTTGCTCATTTTTAAGTTACAAAACATATGGGGGAAAAATGTTCTTGTGTTCATTCTTAGGAACTTTAGCAGCCTAACTTTACTGAAGGTATCTACACAAAGTATAGCTACTAGGACATCAAGTCAGCTTCAGATACTTAGACTAAATAGATGCAGAAATCAGCTACTAAGCTTTTCACTGCCTGTTGTTTGGTTATGTCCTGGAGCACTGTCAGACTCCAGTTTGTATATTGCTTGTTTCTGCTCCTTTAGGCTTCCAAAGACACTGGGCTCAAAAAGCATGAGCTGATTTTACAAATGTCTCATCCTGTCCACAGCATTTACAGTTCAATTATGTATGCTAAACTATACACTTAAATATCCCAAATGAAATATTATGTAGTATAACAGAACACCAAGTAATATCAAGAGGACACACACCATCCTGCTCAGTGTGGGCCACGGAATTCTTTGTATCACTAGTTCCTGGAACAGAATTGCTGTATTATAATAACATTTCAGTAAATTTAGCGTCTGTTTGCCATTGATTGTGTGGTATGTGTCTAGTTGTGGAAGAGGGAAAAAAAAAAGTGGGTTCAGTGTATATTGTACTAAGAAATGGCAGAATAACTGAGTGTACTGAAGTGAGATATTGGTATTTTCATTGGTTTTGTCTCCTGTAACTAAATATGCAAAGCCGATTATGAAGCGTATAGGAGATCTTCTCATGATGGGCAACAGCACTCATCTACATAAGCAGTTTATTATGTCTGCATGTTCTCTGTACACAAACATTTATACAAGGAATATGAAACAAATCCAAAGAATATGAAAAAAATACCCAAAACAATACAAATTCTAGGTCTAATTCAATAAGATTATTCTGTTTCTTATGTCAACACAGCAGGCTTTCCTCCACTTACTGATTCACCTGATGAGCATGTGCGCTTAGAACCATAATAACTATTCACAATGAAGTATCTTTACAATATGATTAGAATTTTCATATCTTTCCTTAAAATATTTGGCTATGTGCATGTAAAGATTACATTTGCCCTTTTTATGATTGCACAGTCTGGATGAGCAATGTATACAGGTCTTAACCCTCTGTTATTTCTACTCTTTTTCAGAGTAGAAATTCTTGTTATTACCCTGTAAAATGTACTTATGATGTACTATTATGTTTCACATTATGTCTAAAACTCCTAGTGTCTTAATTCTTTCTTCATGAAAACCTGAATATCCCCCATAGCCTCCTGACCAAATGTCTTCAGCAAACATTATGCCAAAAAAAAAAAAAAAAAAAAAAAAAGTATAACAGAAGGCTAAAGATCTGAGTCTTGTAAGATCTGTCTAGCAACATCACGCCAGGTCAATCAATCCCTTTTCAAAGCAACCTACAACCTTTTAGAGTTTTACCCACCATCAATTTTTCCACCTCTTTCAGTTTAATAAGTAATTTCCCAGTTGGTACCACACCAAATAGTTATAGACGACTGTTATGGTGAAGTACTGACGTATCTGACCTACTGCATCTGCTTTATCCAGATCAGTCATTTAAAGGAAAAAAACCCAAACCAAACCAAAACAACAAAACCAAACCCAGAACAATTTACTTTCCTTATAGTTTATTAATTAGTTCCTCTTTGGCAACTTTTGAATGAAAACAATGACTTATTTTTAGCTATAAACAGTTATTTTCATAAAAGTTAAATTAATAAAATACAGATTAGTCCTTTCTTGTTATGTAGATGCACTGAAAAAAATTACAATATTTAAAATACTGAAATACTGAATGTTGAAAATATCCAACATATTGAAATTAAACCCAATACCGATGTAGATTACAAGAAAAGCTTTAATCTAACACACGATGATACTGCATCAAAACACCTAGCAGTAGAAACACTTTCTCAGATTTTTTTTCAATCTCTTATTGTACTCAGACTATTTCTAGGTAAGTAAATACTTGCATTTGTTCTGGCAAATTCATCTGGAAGGTACTAAAAACATATACATAATCAGCCAAGTCTGAAATTGAAGTTTGCTCCTAATCCAAAACAAAGGCAGAAAGCAAATAGGGTAATTACAAAGACAGTTTAACCCTTAATTCCTACTAGACTGTTTTTTCTTAAGAATGGAAAAGCTGTTGATTTAATGTTCTTCAACTTTTAAAGTTAACAGCACTAACCCTCTCAATAGCTCTCCATCTCATTCTCAAATGTCTTTTCTGGTTTCTACTTGTTTTATCTAAGTTATATACAATACCTATCCTTATAAATTATATAGATGGTATCAGTTAATATCAAGCAAACAACACAGAGGACTGTGAGTTGGAAAGCAGATTACAAGCATGGACCTTGGACTCCTCCTTTGTTAACCCTCTCAAAAAACTCAGCTCATTGCCTGAACACTTCTGCCATCTCTAGAAAACCAGTGAAGCTACAGTACAGTATTTTTCATTAAGGCTATTATATCACAAACATTAATGGGGAGCTCACCTCACTTACCAGTCAAGGCACAGGTAGGGTTCCTACACAATGACAATGAGTAGCAGTAAACAAATAAATAGTGATAATGCAGATACATTTTGTAACTAATACAGAATGCTAGGTTTCATAGGCTGAAGCCTGTCTCTGTCAGACACAAGAAGAGAACTTTCTCTATAGCAGGTGGTAGTGGGACAGGTATCACCATTGGGTCCTGAATTTCATCAAGTGTGTAAAGCCTTATAATACTCAGTTGCAAACAATTAAGCATGAGTGTTTGAAACAACATCAGTCACTGTGATGTTGACTGGTACTTTAAGCTTTAATTACTGATTTTGAACTGTTACCACTCAGACAATCTATGGCTAATCAGCACCTGTAATCTCCCACACACTGTTTCAGGAACTTCTTGTCTGAATTTTCTGTTTAGTATTATTTTTAACCTCCTATATAGGAAATAGTCTGTACAAATGTTGTCTGTTCAGCAAGATTACAATTGAATTTTTCAAGTAAATAACTCTTCCAATTTTTGAACACGTGTGCCCGCAAACTACTAGTTTATCTTGAAGATGCTCCATGCTTTATAACTTCCACTCTCCACTTGCTGAAAACTGCTCTTTGAAAATACATTTTACTGAAAATAGTATGTCTTTTAGAAAGTTCAAGATAAGCTAGAATTTTCCTTCATACACTTCCAATTAGACATTACTTCCTTCTTAGCTTTTCATATATAACTTCTGCTCAGTTAGATGGAAGGAATTCAACTCATGTCTGTCTTCCAGTTCACAGTTTCTAAGGACAGAAGGGATCATTTAGGATCATTACACAGTTTTGCATTAGAGGAGAAGAAAAAACTATACCCAGTAATTTCTGAAATAAACCCACTGTGTGTTTGCATCCTAAGATATATTTCTGTACAGAACACAGGCTTTATCAAAAGATTCTTTTGAGGGTCTAATTCATTATCAAGAAAGTTGTTTCAGAGCTTTGTTACCCTCATCTTTAACATGTATGTGTCTTAATACCAATGTGGATTTCTTTAGCTTCAGGTACTACATTTTTTTCACTTCAGCATGAGTAAAACACCCAATACAGTAGAAAAACTGATACAAACATAAGCATATGTTGACCACTAATTATATATCAACCTTTTCTTGGATAAAATAAGAATCTCATAATGACCTATTTCTAATGTGTTCACTGACTCATAGCTTTTTTCTGAATATTACCACAAGTTTTCCATATGTCTTATTAGAACAGCATTTTTACACATCACTCCAGTGATGGTTTACACTGAGATCATATATGAAGTAAACAGAATTTCCTACTTAGTACATATCAGCCTTTGTATCTAAAACTGTGTTCCCCATCTCACACACAGTACTACAGCAGGCACTCATTTTCAGCCAATTATTCACTACATTATCAGGTCAGTGTTGCAGAGCATCAGTCCTGATCTTGCTAGTGTGACTGCAACTTCTTCTGAGTTTGGGAACCTTCCTTAGATTGCTAAAATTCTTGCTATTCAAAGAATGCCTCTCACGGAGTATAATTCTTCCACCACCACTTCTGCTGGTGGAACTTCTACATTCTCTATGGGCTTTGGCCTTAGTAGTTTCTTTTTTCTCTCTCTTTTTCCTTTTTTTTTTTTTTTTTTTTTTATTGCCGAGAGAAATGTTGAATGGCGTTTGATCAAAAAGGCTATTCTAATTTAAGGTGACAACTTGGTTTCAAGTCCTTATATATTTATTACATTGCCATTCATGATTCATTTAATTGGATCAATATGGATCCCACAAAGTTGGTTTGTTTTTTTTTTTTTTTTAAATTGCAGTCATTCAGGAGTCAGGTGAAAGTTTCATGGAAGCCTAGGCTTCTGCACTTTATCTCTGTCAGACAAGTTTACTGTTCTTATGAAAAACCTATCACAGCTGGTTTGTCCAATCTTTTTACTATGTAATCATAGCTATGCTACCATCTTTCAACTCTTCACTGTCTGCTTTCTACAGTGCCTTTCCCTGCTGTGGTCTAGGATTTATGTCTGGTGAAATGGCCTATAGATGCCCACTCATCCTGTTTATCCTTTTTAAAATACTGGAAAAATTTAAGCTTTTCTTTCATTCTGTGCAATTGCACCATGTTCCAAGACATGTTTTTTTTAAAAACAAACATTAATGGTTTACAAAGCTCTGTGACTAAAACTTCTGGCAAAGTATGTGCTGTCCTGTCTGGCAGATGTAGAAACATTTAACTGAAATAATTATTTGATTATGACAGAGTAGAAAGTATCTTTATATAAGAATAAGGCAGTAGATGCATTGTTTCTTTCCAAAGCTAGCACAGTAATATACTGACATGAACTTACACTTTATATACACTATACATACACTTTTAAACAATCTTATCTAAACCTTGCAGCAGGGCTAGAATTTAATTTACTATCAAAACCTTTTGATAGTTATTACTGAGTACTCTGGTTTCATACTGACTACTTAGGGTTTCATATATTATTAAATCTTTCTTTGACCTTAAACTTAGTATCTAATAGCCTTTTTTCTTTAATATCTGTGCTTTTATGTATTCTTTTTCCATAAATGTTGGCTGTTTACTTGTTCTTATTGCCTTTTTTTTTTTTCCTTGTTATTTTATACATTCTTTGAGGGTCTGTGTATACTGGCTTATATAGAAGTACAATTGGAAGAAGAGTTCACACAGTACAAATTAACAAATGATGTTCAGAAAATTGATAAAGCAAATTCTAGGATTTTTGACAAAAATTTTTTTTGTTATGATTTTTATTGTGTCTTCTCTTTTAAATTTGCCTTTTTTAAGACAAATTTGCCTTCTTTAGTGAATGAAGAATTTGAGTTATTTCTGCTTAATAGGACATTCTTAGTTAACAATAATCATTGTAATTTTACTTTTAAAAACATGCATTCATCGAGTTGTTATCATTGTTTTCATCTTTCTTCAGGAAAGAGCCTATTTAAAGTATCGGTCATGTGTATTTTGTTTAGAACTATTCATATATACATACAGCTATATGAATTCAAGAAATGAACTGTAGGCATCAACTTTCAGTTCAGTGACCAATCCACCCCCATCAGTCACAGTGGCCTTCAGTTTAGAATTAGGCTCTATATTATAGATTTTGGCAAGTTTGTTGTAATTATAATTTTAGGAAATTCTGAAATGTTAACTTCAAAGTGCTGTGAGAAAAGGAAGTAAAAAGAACAAGAGCTAGAAATCCACCTAAGTATGTGTAAGTTGTGGCTCAAAAAGCAAAGAGCAATTTGCAGGATAGTGATGATTTGGTACCTGTGGTTCCTCTGTAAATGTTTTTCAAGCCTTTCCCTCTGTTGAACAAATTCCTTCAACAGTATAGAAAGAGCCTCCTTCACTCCTCATGTCTCATCTGCACAGATGAGGACAAGAAAAAAATCTCTAACAAAAATAGATTAAAAAAAAAAAAAAGAGACTGAAATTCTATTTATGAAGCAAATTCTTATTAGCTCCCATACCAGTAACTATAAAGGTAGTCCTGAATTGTGATCCATGCTAACCCTCTGCTGAGCAAGTGCTTGTACTTTTATGTAGCAGCTGAGCAAGCTCTCATGCATGCTGGGGATTTATACTGAAGGGCTCAATGTGAGTAGCTTGAGATCACCAGAGGCAGAAACTTTCCTGGAACGGAGATTCTGCTACAAGCAAATGGTCTGTTTAGTATGATACTAGCCAAGCCTACTGCAGCTCTGCTGTTGCTGCAGTTCTTGCTTCTGTGCTGCCTTCTACCTGCTTGGAAATGGATTTTGAGATATGTAAGAACATTTATCCTAATCCCTCTTTTCCCCACTGCCCTTTTTAAACACACACACACGAGCATGTGAGAGACAGTTTGGAAAATTGTAAATGAAAAATGTAATCTTAGTTTTCACAGTTAACTTAGATGAACTTGAAGTGAGTATTTATTAACAATTAGATACACTTGCTTACACTTAACAACATAGAATGTGCAGCCCAGTGTAAGGTTCAAAGTAGCCAAGTAGAACAAGTCAATGGCTGGCACTCATAAGCTTGAAAAAGAAAGCCTAAGTGGATTAGTATGCAGAGTGTTAGTGCATTGAGGTAATTTTTTTTTCTTAACTCTCTACAAGGAGGACTGTGAGGCTTATTTAACCAGAATTTATTTCAAAAGTTCTTTTTTTTTTTTTTTTTTCTGAAATCCTGAAAGGAACTGAAGAGGAAGCCAAGGCAAATTTATATGAAAGGAAGAAAACCAAGAACTACATACCACCATTTAAATCCCTCCCTGTCTCTGTATGAGTTTTCTGACTCCTTCCACCCCAGTAAGTCTTTAACAACTTCACTCCTTTCAAATATATTTGTCAGAAGAGCAAAAATCCCAAGATCTTTAATTCCCACAAGTTCTGTGCAAAACAAGGGCTAGAAGGACCATTCTACCAGTGTCTATGTGCAGGAAAGCTGCAGACATAAGACTCAGCTATAGACATGACAGAAACCGAAATGTTATGTGTGTCATAAACCTTCTTATTCAAAACAAAGAATCCAAAGAAAAAATGTAAAGCCACCGGATTAAATCAGTCTTCATTACATCTGCAACTTGTTTAATTTATAAAGGCCTTCCAATAATTTTTATACTCATGAAAAAGAATTCACTGATTGAGAGGCAGTATAACAAGATATTGACCACTAGAATGTAATGAAGCAATCTCTAATAAAATGCATCTGTGGAACTGGCAATTTACGATCTCAGGAAAAAATATGTCCATTTGGTAATTCAGAGCCAGATTTTATTTCATTTGTTCAAAGAGAAAAACAAAGTTAATAGGGTAGGAGATTTAGTGACCTTTCTATGAAGTGAAAACCACAGTAAAATTCTAGCTCTGAATTTGGAAACTACATATGAGAATAATTTTCTCTTATTAAAGAAAATAAATGCTGACACAAACTTCATCAAGAAAACTGAAATAAAAGATTTAACAGTGGGCTTATTTAATAGTTTTTATTTTTACTGTCTGAGCTCCATTATATTGAAGCTGATAAAAGCAGACATACTGTAACCATCCACTCGATATGCCATTTTATCGCTGCTGCCCTCTGCTGTATGGAACAGTTTCTAAGTGTTTGTATTTCATACTAAGCTGGGGAACGATTAGTTTTAGTGAGAGAGATTTCAGATTGCTTTTGTTTATGCCTTTAACTTTCACTGAAGTTTATCTGGCAACACATGAATGAGAAGTTTTCACTATGACTTAAAATTATCAAAGTAAATAAATGGTTATCAAAAATGGTATATGATATATATGTATTCTCAAATTTTGTTCTGTAAAGTAGAATGACTTACTTCAAGAGATATTTTGACTCAGTTAAACATGATGCAATATCCACAGCATTAATGTTAATGTCTTGTTAAATGTCATCTATTAATGAACATTACAAATGAGGAGGCAGTAAGAACACGAATTCATATCCTTCTTGGTACAGTGTGTCTCAAATATTTATCTTTCTCTCTTTTAAAAAAAAAAAAAAAATCTATCTATGCTAAAATCCATCCACCTATCTCGGGAGAAAGTTCTGTTCTTACATGCCATACTCCTTACATGCCATGCTCCCAACAGTAAAGCACCTGTTATCTGGTAAGATGTAACTTGCACTGCAGGATAGCCCCATTACAATTACATTATTGTAAGGTAATAAAACTTTGCAAGCACACCTTCCAATGGGTACACATCAAACTATCCATTCAGTTCGCAAATGCAAGGCATAGGAAACTACATGATGCTTGTCACAGAATCTTAACATCACACAAAAAATGAAATATATTTTGATTTTCCAACACAAATCTTACCTTCAGCTCTGTCAGTAATTCAGCCATAATTCAAAAATATGAGACAATTTCTTTTTTATACCCATGAATTTTCTGAAGGTTTCATGATTTTGTTGAAAACCCTTCAAAAGTCCATGAGTCTTGTTAATTTTACACTGTCTAATAAAGCTCGATATTTCTAATTACTTTTTGACTGGAATAAGCATCAAACTGCAAGGTAAGCCATATGAAGAGAAGGATGGGAACTGAAAGGAAAGGAATAACCCAAAAGATAGCCAGAGCAGAGGAATATAAGGGCTAAGAAAAGCTCCACTGGGCTCTAAGCAATGTTTTACCTAGCTTAGTGTCCTGTCACAACAGAAAATGCTATTTAGACACTGCATGTAAGCCTGACACTGTCTGTGGTCTGTCCCACTCACATTCCCAGCACCTGTAGTCATTAGAATTAGCTGTTAAAGGGTACACCATGACTGCTGCATTTAGTATATGCTTATAAACCTGCTTTCCACATTTAGCTAATCCATCTTTGTCTGCCTTCCTAAGATCCTGTCCTTAAAAAATTCAGAAATTCCCTACTCACTATGTAAAGTAGTATTTTCTTTCATCCCTCCTAAGTCAATCTCCTATTAGTTTCAATTAGTGTCCTGTAAAAAATTTGATCAGTAACAGTTCTGTACCCATTTTATCCAAAATCTTAATGATTTTGTAGCTATCGCCCATATATCTCATCATCTTTCTCCAGTCCAGATTTAAGTATTTTCCTCCTAGTTTCTCTCTCATCAGAACGCTAATAACTGTAATTTTAATTTTTTTAATTTAAATTTAAATTTTTAAATTTAAATCCT
>JAAGNO010005942.1:0-18389 GCA_033439905.1 Ceryle rudis | reverse complement strand
GGATGTCGGGGTGTTGCGGAGGCAACGCTCCCCCGCCGGTCCGCTGGGATCACGAGCCCTGGGGGCTCCCCCGCCGCGTCCCCCTCCTGAAGGGCTTGGTTTTCTCTCTGTCCCGCCCAGGGAGCAGGTGTCTGTCTGTGTTTCTATCCTGGAGAGGCTCCTGCAGGCCCTGGACCCGGTCTATGTGATCCAGAACCTCAGAGAAGAGCTTCAGAAAGGGCTTTTCCACCCCGATGACTCCGTGAAGATCCTCACTATATCTCAGGTACAGGGCCTTTCTCCAGGAGGAGGGGACTGAGCTCTCTCTTGAGCCAGGCTGGGTTAGTCCTAATCTGTTCCTGTTGTTTCATGTCCTAATCTGTGACACCAGCACTGCAGCAAGTGGTATCTCCAGGAATTGTGCTCCTACGGTGCTATTTGGGATAAATGCTGTGCAGTGTTTTGACGTATGATGCGTTATGATGCGTCTGCTAAACGTAGTGTACAAAACTGTGGCTTGACAGAAGTAACTTGCAAATGAATCTTCTGTTCTGGATAAAGCTCCCTAAGCCAGCACTGACAGCAGGTGCCAGCAGAGTCAAATGCAGCAACACTTTGCTGTTCAGGGTACTTGGAGCAGCATTGTGGAAATACCAAAGAGCAGCAGCCTGGAGAAACTTGACTCTTTTTATGTTAATTTAAAAGGACAGAGTCGTGGAACGTTCTCGTTTGGAATGGACTTCTGGAGGTTTCAGGTCCAGTGCAAAACTAAAAGCAGGACCAGCTCATGGCGGGCTGCGCAGGGCTTTGTCCAGTTGAGCTCTGGGGATCTCCAAACCCAGTGATTCTGTCTGGGTAGCCATTCCAGCGCTTCAGTGTCCTTATTGTGGATTTAAAAAGAAAAGAAAAGTTTGGTTTCATATTATTTTTGCATAATTATTTAATCCTGTCTCTAGGTCGGGAGGATTGTTGAAAATTCAGATGCTGTAGCAGAAATTCTCAACAGCCCTGAACTGTTACGGCAAATAATAAATTGCATTGGTGGTGAGAAAATAGCAGTGGCTAAAGAGGTAAGCCTTGCTTTTCTTCTTCTCCCCCTGCAAAGCGATGCAGACACTGCGCAAAACACCTTTTCTGCTGTGTCTGGGGTGACAGCCTCTGCTGCTCTTTGAAGAAGAGAGAGCTTATGTTGCTTGAAAGGCGTGACAAGCGAGTAGGCACCTCGAGCTGAAAAATTACCTGGATGTGTTAGAAAGTTTACCTCCAGGTTTACCTGTTGCTGCCCGAGCGAACTCGGGGATCTGAATTTGATGGCAGAGACTTGGGTCACGGTGGGTTTTGTCAGTGAAAAGTGAATCACAACTGCAGGTTCAGCTGCAGAACCTGATTTTCTGTGTTAGTGAGGAGCATTGAAACTACCTCTGGTCATCTTGGATTTTCTTCTCTGTCTGCTTTTATTTCTTTATTTTTAATAAGCTCCTGTTTCGCTTCCAGGCCATCAAATCTCTCTCGAGAATAGCCCAGACTCAAGAGGGCTTGGAGGCTTTATTTGTGAGCGCTTTGTTGAGTGACTTGAAAAATGTGATGGCAACAAATGACGTTGTTCGATACAGAGTGTACGAGGTAGGGCTGTGGGCGGCGTCGCTCCCCCAGTCCTGGGGGGGCTCTAGTTTGCAGTTCCGGGTTAATCAGCTTCACGAGAAGCGTTTGGCCATTCCTGTGAATTGTTATCATTGTCATGTTCTTCTAAACCATCCCCTTCCCCTGCTCCTTGTGCTTCTCTTTAGTTAATTGTTGAGATTTCCTCGGTGTCAGCAGAGTCGCTAAATTACTGTGCGAACAGCGGCGTGATAGCGGAGTTGATTGGAGAGCTGACTGGAGAGGACGTGCTGGTCAGGTACGTTGGCAGGGAGTCTGCCAGTGAGATTTCCCCTGTTGCTAAACCTCCGGTGGGCAGGCTTAACACTTTGAGCACCCGTGTGTGCTTCTTGGGAAACCCTTTTCAGGAAAACACTTTATCTGCCTCTTAACCTGCAGTGTAAAACACCCGGCACTTCAACTTGAGAACCAAGAGGAAGTGTGATGATTGTAACCCCGGGCTGCAGTGTAAACGCTTCAGAGTCCTTCCCAGCTCTGCACCTAAAGACAGGCAGCTGAGAGCTTGGAGGAGTGTTGGACAGTTGGGGTAGTTTGGGTTTGGTTTTGTGGTTTCTTTGGATTTTGTCGTAAGGGTAAAAAAACCTCTTTTCCTCAATCACTGGCTACTTCAGAACCCATCTGAAATAAGCCCCAAAACCTGTTTGTCCCTTACAGAGCCACGTGTATCGAGATGGTGACTTCTCTGGCCCTTACCCCCCACGGGCGCCAGTATCTTGCTCAACAAGGAATTATCGATAAAATTTCGAACATCGTCGTTGGCGCAGAGTCTGATCCTTTCTCGGGCTTCTACTTACCAGGTTACATCACGCAGTTCTTGTTTCTGGTGTTCACTGCTTTGCTCTCCTGAATGAGTTAAACTGGCAGGACTGTTCAGTGTCTGCTTTCAAAGCTCCCGTGTGTGAATTTTTGAGTGTGTATGATATGAAAAATGCTGAAGGATAGGAAACACCTGACCCGTTTTACTCACGAGCAGTGCTAGTACAGGTGAGATCTGGAGAGACTCTACTATAGGCTTGAAGTTTGTGGTGTTGTAGCCGGTTTTTTAGCAATTCAAGAAGATGGCTGTGAAGTAACTGCCAAAATACTGCCTCGTTCCTCCGTTCTCTTCTTACTCTGATGCCTTTCACAAGCAGAATTCAGACTTAACGCCACCAGCTCAGCAATGAAACAGCCTTAGGTTAATGCTTGTTTAATTTGGACACTGTTAAAGTTGCTGTTCCTCCTCTCTGAGTGCCTTTGTTTTGTTTTGTTTGTCGTGTTCTCGCAGGATTTGTTAAATTTTTTGGAAATCTGGCTGTTGTAGACAGTCCACAGCAGATCTGTGAACGATACCCTGTCTTTATGGAAAAAGTCTTTGAAATGGCAGAAAGTCACGACCCCACCATGATTGGAGTGGCTGTGGACACACTGGGAATCCTGGGATCAAATGTGGAAGGCAAACAGGTTTTACAGAAAACTAGTTAGTGTCCCCTTTTTTTTCTTTAATAAAACTTCCTCAGTATGTGACAGTGTGCAAGAGTGAGTTGGTTTGGTGTAATTGGGAAAGGAACTGAAAAATGTGTTATTTACCTGATAATCAAGGGAGTCTGAACAGCAGATAAGGTGGTTTGGAGCTGTCTTGTCCGGCGTGGCAGTGTCAAACGCCTGGCAGCTGGAATGGTGGCGTCGCAGGCGTGATCTGGAGTATTCTTGTACCAAATCATCAGTAGTTGTCTTGCTTTCGATTCCTCTGTTCGTACTGACGTCGTGACCACCTCACTGCTGTTGGAAACACAAGAACTTTCATCTGATGGTGCCTCGTTGTTTCTCTTAGTGTAAAACCATTCAGAGGATTGAAAGTAGGTTCTAGACCTCTGGCTGCAAGTCCAAACTTTAAGTGAAAATCTGTAGTGGAGCACTGTAGAATGGGATTGAAGCGTTCCAAGTAAGAGTGTACTGGGGTCCACGCTTCCCAGGAGAACTCTGGTATCTGTCACACACATCCTCCTTTTTGGAAACGTTTGGGTGGTCTGGAGAATTAACAAAAAAAGCTTTGGATTTGTCTGTCTTGGAGCTGTGTGCAGCAAAATGAGGCTTACACCGATTTTATTGTAGTAGATCGAGCAGTTGCTTTTCTCAGGTTTAATGTACAACTCTCTACCAGTTAATGTCGCATAACGTGACTGACAGGTGACTTTGTACTCCTGTAGAGGTTTATCTGAATTTAAAGCGCTTTGGTTTTGTTTTTTTTTGTTTGTTTCCAAAGGAAGTAGATTTCAAAAGCTGTTAAGCAGAATAGGGCACCAGGCAAAGAATGCCCCCACGGAGCTCCGGCTTCGATGCTTGGATGCAATTTCATCTCTTCTTTACTTGCCTGTAAGTTTGTGGTTTGCTTTGTTGCCTTTTTTTTTTTTTTAAAAAAAAAAAAAATGTTTTGTGCATCAGACTAATGGTTTGAAGACCTTTTGCAGCACCTAGTTCAGATAGGAGTGGGAGCTTTCTGCTATCCTGTGTCTCTTTTGAAATCCCCCGATTTCTTTGTTTGCTTAAAGTTGGAGTTGATAAGAAGCCAGGTGTTTTGGAATCTGTTCGTAAAACACGAAGTCAAGGTGGCATTGGCAAGAGAAGGGCATTTTTGTGCTTTCAAGGGCTAGTGGTGAGCTGCTCTGATCCCCGTGTGTGTTCTTTAGATCTGGTTTGAATAGTGTAGCTCTAAAGGGGTCAATAAGCCGTTTTGTCTTGCAGGACTGCACTCGGCTTAGCACTTACCTGATGGACCAAAATCAATTTATTCAACTCTGTCCTCCAAGCTAAATGAAACTTAGAAGGCTGTTCCTTCATGAAAAGAAGTCAAAAATTTAAACTATTTGTGTTTAGTCTGCTGGTAGTTGGTTTTAATTAACTTCCTTATTGAACACATACTCAAAACTTGAAAGCTTTTCATAATCCTAATCAAACTCTTTCACTTTTATACGTGTGTGTAGCCAGAGCAGCAGACAGAAGACCTTTTGAGAATGACTGAATCATGGTTCACATCTTTGTCCAGCCAGCCCTTGGAACTCTTCAGGAGCATCAGTACTCAGCCTTTCCCCGATCTCCACTGTGGGGCTTTACGGGTGTTTACTGTAAGTGGTTTTTGGTTTTGCAGTGTATTTGCAGTTTTTGCTTCTTAGAAATTGGAGGGGGTGGGGGGGACACAAAAAAGCCGGAGCTATGCTCTGAGGTGCTGCTTTGATGTCATAGGCACTGCTGTGATAATTCACTTAAAACTTTAAAGATGAGCACTGAGCTGTACATGTTTTCCAGTGTTAAACCCCTCTGCTTGATTCGACCGGTGGTTGTGTAACTACTGTAGAGAATTTAATTCCGTTTTTTCCTGGTCTTTGGCTCTTTGCCTAACAGCCTCCTGTGTAGCTGGCTTTTGAGTTTTTTAAATTGAGGTGTTTCCCCCTTCTCCCCTCTTTTTGTCGTTGTATTTAGGCTATTGCAAACCAACCGTGGGCCCAGAAGTTGATGCTTGACAGCCCAGGGTTTGTGGAGTACATTGTAGACAGATCTGTGGAACCCGACAAAGCTTCGAAGGATGCCAAGTACGAACTGGTTAAGGCCCTTGGAAACTCCAAAACGATTGCAGAAATCTTTGGAAATCAGTACTACTTGAGGCTTCGGGCTTACTTGCGTGAAGGCCCTTACTACGTCAAGGCAGTTTCTACTACGGCTGTGGAAGGAGCAGAATAACGGCACCGACGTCTTGGTTCCCTTTCTTGCAAACCATGTTACTGAAATAGGTGTTAAGATATAAGGTGTAAAGACTCCCTGAGCTGGAGTCTCTTTAGATGGTCTCTTTAAAGGATTGCGAAGCACTTCGACTCTATTTGAAATGAGTCACGAGAGCAAATCAAAACCTATAGGGCACAGCATAATTTCCCCTAGGATGTCACGGCAGGAGTTCTCTGTGCTGTCGTGAGACGAGTCACTAAGGTAAGCGCTCTGTCAGCAGCTGACTCTGTCTTATTTTGCAGAAATTATCAGTGTTCAGTTAAACTGTTCTTGGCTTGGAGCTCCTGTCGTGGTTTCTCGGTAGATCACAGTTCAATTGAAAAAATCAAAGCCAACCCAAACACCCAAAACACCTCGAGGTTTCTAACCTCAGACGCTGCCATAGTTTCTCTCTCTTTTTATCTTTTTATATCTGCCCAAGCTGGCACTGGTGTGGAACGGGCTCTCTCAGCCCGTCACAGTCTGGCAGAAACCTTGTTGGTAAGATCAAGCTGGTAACATTTTGTCCACACGAGGGAGTATGAACTGGATTCTCCTATTTTCAACTCGCTGGACTTGAGTCTTGCTTGAATAAATGATCGTAAATGTTGTTTACATTTTATGCTGCAGATTAAAAAAAGCTTTTAGCCCTTTTGAAAACAAATGCACGCTGGAGCGTATAAAACCAAACCGGAGCTTTGTCTCCCTTGGCTGCAACTTTGTATGGCAGCTCAGCTGACTTGCTCAAAGGAGTGGGAGCTATAGCACTACAAAATCTACTTCAGAACCAAATCTTAAATGTTTACACTGTTTTTTTTAACAGAGATAGGTTTGTGGGTTTTTTTTTAAATTAAGTGTTATTTAAAAAAAAAAAGTATGATTTTAGTTGGCCAAGTGAGAAAAGGGGTAAATACCCAAAGCTTTCATGTTTAAAGACGTGAACTGAACACAGTGGCAGTGTAGTACCTTAGAGTGTAATCTAGAAGATGATCAGCTACCTGCGGGTGACTGGCTGGACGCTCCGGAGACGTGTGATGTGTCTTTGTCCATAAACGGAGACTACAATCTACTTTATACAAAAGGTTTCTGGTTTTGTTGACGACATAAGAAACAAACCTGACAGTAGCTATGGGGAGCATAGTAAACCATGAAATTGCTATTTGGGGGGCTTATTTCAGTAGCGGGTCAGGTCAGGTGTACCGTTATAGGAAGTACTTGCCTTGTGTGCCCGCTCTGCCAAGTGAAGCAGGATGATGTAGTCATGCAGGAGCTCTCTTCTCGCTCGCAGCCTTGAGCTGCAGCAGGGGTGATGGGATTGCCTGCCAGAAACTGCTGCTGAGGAGTCGAAGTGGGCTGAGAGGAGCAGGGTAGTTGGGGAAGATCCCTTTGTGTTTAAGCTATCGGAATGCTGGTGATCTGCCTTGTTGCTTATGACCTAAGATGTACAAAAGTTGTCACCTGACGTGATAGTGCCGCCGCTTTCATCCGAGATGCGCGTAATAAACACCTGCTAGTGAGAAACGCAGCGCGCGGTGTCTCGTCTGTGAACGGGGAGAGCACAGAAGCTTCCCCAATCCTGCGTCCAGAAAAACCATGAACGCGCTACAAAGGAAATGAAAAGTGTAGCGGTCCTCAGTTTGCGCTTGTATTGGACAGTCCAGATTTGTTATTCCAGGTGCCTTCGTGAGCTGGTAGCTCTGAACGAGCCGTACGTTGAAAATCTCAGTTAAAGAAATCAATAGATGAACATTTTCTGCAATTCATGAGCCTCCTCCCTGTGTGTTTTCAGCTGTTGTTTTTGAAGGCTACTCCGTGTGCTAAGTCTTTAGCATCTGCTTTGCATGACGCGTTTGCCAAACACAATATTTTAGAATACAGAGAGATGCCAAACAAGGGGATGGTTTTTTTTTAAATATACTCGCATATGTTTTATTTTGTTGAGCTTCAAGCTCAACATTCTGACTGATCGATCAGGTGCAGCTCCCTGCCCATCCTCTATATTGCTGTCTGGATTGCTGCCAATGTATCTTATGTAGAGAGGGTAATGTAATCGTGTTGTCCCTGTCCTGCCCCTGTAAAGTAACGGTGAAGAATATTGAGGGGGAAAAAAACCCCAAAACAATCCATGAAATAAGAAACCAGGTATGGAATGATGGAGAACGAGAGTTGAGGTAACATGCTAAACTTGAGTAACCTGGGTTAAAACCAAAACCAATTAAAAAAGTCCCCCCAAACCCAAGCTCATAATCTGAACCCAGTTAACGAGCAGTATAACTTGGTGCTCAAGAACTGTGGCTCCTGAGCACGCTTCCAGTTCCTGTGGTCGCAGCAGGAAGAGTAGATGGGACCCTCGGTGGTACGTGTGTGTCTGTTCCAGACGCAGAACAAGTCTGTCCAGCTGGTCTTTGTGCTGCTGGAAGGGCTGGTGGGGAAGAGTTCGCCTGGAGGATGCAGGCACGGGTGGGTTTTGTGTTCTGGGACTGGTTCCTAAATTGGGGAGTTCGCGTGTTGTGGGTGAGGTTGGTACCAACGTGCTGGTGAATTTGTTCTGACTGCTGCTGACCCTGTTCTCCAACATAACGTTGAGCTGCTTGTGTCAGTGTTTCTCTGATGCCGCGACTGACAGAAATACGAGATTCTTTAACAGGTAAGCTGTGATTTCTTGCCTAGAATCTCCCCGGGCTGTTTGCCAGCACTTCCTGTGGTGGTTCGGTGTCTGTTCCCACTCTAAGCTGGTCTGTGGTTTCACTGCTACTGGAAAACAGGCTGCTCAGAAGTAGCTCCCTTTTGTGGATGGAAAAATTCCTGTTTGTTATAAAGATACTTTGTAAGGAGGTGACACGGATAATGCAGAAGGAATTTTGGCATAAGGTCGAGGACTTCAAAGGTCTGGAAAACACTGGATCCAAACAACGTTTCTTGGAATATTCTTTTTCCCTTGTAGGCATGGGCTTGTAGGTGCTTCCGTAGCTAGAGTACATCCAGTTCTCTTGCTGCTGTAACACACGAAAGCAGTGAGAATTCAGCTGCTGTTGAAGGGAAGAGCTGAGAGAGAGTGGTGCTACTGCATGTTAACGAGATAGAAGAGCTGGCAAAAGAAAATTCAGCTTTTCTTCACAGCAGTTAAATCTTAATCGGTGAAATGAAGGACCTCATTTTTAATTCTATCCAAGTTAAACCCTTTGAACTTATCAATATAGGTCAAAACCTTGCAGGACACCAGACCGTAGTAAGTTTCCAGTAATGAGCACTCTGCCCCAGCGCTTGTTTCCTTCCAGTCTTTAAATAACTCGTCCTCTTTCATGTTGGAAGAGGTGAAAATGAATTTATAGCAGCATCGATTGTAGCTGATGTGCTTTTCCCCAGAAAACCGAGAGCTGTGAAGGGGAGTGACGCCAGCTTTTTTAGCACAGATCCCAACAAAGATATCGGGGGGCACAGAAATTGGCACCTCCTCGGCGGCCACGTACAGCTTGCGAGCGACGTCCTGGGACATGACGAAGGCGCTCCCGTCACAGTAGTCCGGGTAAAACTCCTCTGAGTATCGATGGATGGGAACAAAAGCAGGGCTTTCAGGGTCTCTGTCGGGCACTCTGTGATGAACGACCCTCCCGATGTAAACGTCCTCTAGTTGTGTTAAGCTCAGCAAATACCCAGCCAGACTTGGAATACCGACAAACACGTCTTCATCTGTTTTAAGAACGTACCTTGCCTGGGGACAGAAAGTCACTGTCCACTCCAGGCTCATCAACATCTTCTGTGTCTGTGTCTCAGGAGAATCGATGAAACTGCCTTCGATGATGTCTCTGTGCTTTTGAGACTCTTCATTGATCTCCGGCTGGGTGGTTACTGAAGCTGGCTTTCCTAAAGCAAACAGAGTAAGGACGACATAACCTCTGGCGTCTGTCACGTTGCCCCATGTCTGCCTGATCACATTGCGCCTTGTCCTGCTTTCTGGGCTACTGCAGACAAGAATGAGTAAAAATATCTCTTGATCTGAGCACGTTGCTGAGCTTCTGATGCTGTAAGAGAGATTGGCCTTTAGAGGATCCATGTTGAGCTTCCTGGCCCTCTCCCGGATTTCGAGGGTCTTTGCGTCGGTGTAAGAAAAAGGTAACGACCTCAGGAAGTATTCCTCCAGTAAATCTGCCCCAAAAAGCAGCATGTGGAAAAGCAAGACATTAAAGAGAATGAAGCACCACTGGTGAGTCCGGAGCCTGCAGAGCGTCAGCTGGGGAAGAGAAAACATGGGCACTGAATTCTCTGGCTACTAAAACAAAGAGGCTTTTGCCTTCATTTTATAATATATTCATAAAAATGTAATCGTACAAAACAATCACAACTTTTAAACCATGGCCTTGTATTAGCATAAAGCTCTTTTCCTCCTGGAAACCTAAGCCACCCTTCTCCTGGCACAGCGAGATCCCAAGCCAAGAAGGACGTTGCCATGCTGTAGTTTAGAAGGCTTCTATCCACGAGCTGAAATACTGAGGAAAATCTGACTATTAATATTTTCTGACTGGTTTTAACCTATTACTGAAGGCCTGAGATCCTAAGGAGGACCTGCGATGTTCATGTGTCCCCAAAGAGCCGTCACTGCATGGCCTGACACCGCCTCACGCAAGCCGGAGGCGTAAGCAGCCAAAGGGAGAGCTCTGATCCTGCCCTCCTGGAGCAACAGCCTCATGCTGCGGCCGAGCAACCAGCCGAGGCACTTACCTGCATGGTGGGGGCAGCTGTCCCTGCAGCAGGGTCTGTGCTCACAGCAGAGGCAGCTTCTCCCCGGCAGAAGCTTGCAGGGCAGCGTCCGTATCTGGGTCTGTGGGATCCAGTTACTGCCCAGTGCCCAGAGACTATGGCATCCAGCTCACCTGCCTGGGGGGAGGAAAGATGATTCCAGGGGACGATCGTGTTGCAGCTGCATAAAACACAAAGGAAGCAGAACTCTAGCCTTTCTCCTCGTTAATTTCCGACACTTGGGGCCGGGGGTCTGAGAAATAAAGAAGCAACTGCTGCATCTCACGTGGTAAAAGGGGTTCCCTGGTACCCTTGTGAGCCTGTGCTAGGTCTGCCACTCTTGCTGTTTTTCTGGGGTTTTGGTGTTCATGGCTGTTCCCTTTCCGTGTTGGTTCCGCGGTCCAGGGCAGCTGAGCCCTACGCTGAGCACTCTGCATCTCCTGAAGTGGAGGTTGGGTGTGTGAACCAGATGGATTGGCTTGTGTAGGGTCCTGGTGGCCCTGGAGGATGCCCTAAGGCGGTGGGCACTGGGAGGCCAGGCTGTCTCTAGCACACAGGGAGAGCAGACTGAGCAGGGAGAGGCTTTCCCTGGGCTGGGGTTGCAGGTTCCAGGCAAGGTGCCTCTCTCAGCTCTCTTTGATTGCTCTTGGAGCCAGGAAAGTGCAGGGTATATTTTAGTACCAGGACTGTTTTCAATGAGCCCCTGGAAGCAAGGCAAGAAGGGGCTGTGCAGGGGGAGCCGACAGAGCTCAGCCAGAGGGCCCAGGGCCAGGAGGCTGGGGATGTTCTGGGGTGTCTCCTACCTCTTTCTCCTCCAGTGGCCATTTACATAAGGGAGGCTGCGAACTGTGGCAAGCTGTGCTGGATGGTCCTTTGCTTTCTCCACACAGTGTCACCGTGTGGTTTTAAATGACTGTAGGGGTTTGTGGTCTTGTAGCGGCTGCGTGTCCTGGTGAAGAGCTGTGGCAACACACTCCTGGACAGGCTTCTGCCTTTGGTGGTGGCCTCGACTGTGACGGAGCCTCAGCCTGTTAATGTTGGCGCAGCCACGGGCTGCACTAGAGCTGACTGGGCTGGGAGGCCGCAGGGGACTGGAAGTGATGGAGGGGGATGTGCCAAAGAGACCACAAACAGGATGGAGTTGTCAGCAGGGGTGAGAGTTGGGTTTGGCAGCAGGCCTGTGATCTACGGGGCCTGTGGAGCACTGAGGTGGGGATAGGGGCTTGTGGGTCTGCAGTAGCCCCTGTGGAGGGGGGGGGGGTGATGGCAAAACGATGCTGTTTGATGGGCAAACTGTGCTGGGAGGAGTCAGCACAAGCATGGGAACTCCAGCACCTGTGTCAGAGCAGGGAGACGATGACTTTTTAATTTTGAAAAGATTTCTCAGAGGTGAAGATGTATTTTTGTTACTGCACCCTTGGGTGAAAGGGTGCGAGGAGGATGCAGCGTGGCTGTGGTTTGCCTCAGATGTGTGCCTTGCAAGGGTGTGGTGCCCTGACCATCGCAGTCCTCCCTGAAGCATCCTTAGGGTAGCCTGTGTCAGCCCCATGTTCCAGGGAGAGGGAGAAGAGCTTTGGTTTCTGGCTTGGGGTGATGAAAGGTTAATCCCCCAGCTCCAGCTGAGTCCCTCATCTCTCCCAGCGCCTGCCCCTGGGTTTGTGGCAGTGTGGAGAGATCTTTCCCACGTGAGTTGGGAAATGTACAGTGGTGTAGGGAGCACCTGGAAATACAGAACCACCAGATCTTCAGAATGCGGTCACAGCTGGGAAGTGCATCGTGCCCCTTTGAATCACAGCCTGAACACACACTGTGTGTCCCAGGGCAGACCTCGGCTTTAGGTTCTCCAAAACCAGGAAAAAAACTCCTTTCACAGAGCTTGTGCATCAGCTGGGCAACAGCTTCATCTGGACCAGCCTCACACTCATTGTCATCCTTGCAGAAGCTGTGCTTTGAAGCTTGGCAAGCTGTCGGCACAGGACATGTCAGCTAAGTGTGTTGTCTGACATAAAAAGCTGAGAAGGAAATATTTTCTATATATGATAATATAGCACTATAGCCCCAGATACCCACTCTGGGGAAAAAAAAATCCTCCTTTGAAGACAGTCCATCTCCAGCTAAACCACTTAATAAGCAAATAAATACAAGCATTTGAAACCACTTCCATGAAAAATATTGGCTTTTCCAGTTGTGTGTTTTTTGGAATAATAATAAAACCCACATGTGTATCATCCTTGTTGGAATTATGCTCAGCGTGGTGCTTATGGTACTTCTGAAGTCATTTCTTCAGCACTGCTTTGTGGTGGCTGCAGGAACTTCAAACAGTCGCCGCTATCACGTATACAAGATTAACACCAACCAGCTGCAGCCGGGGCACGGGCAGCGCTCGGACGTGGGGGTTTTGTTTGTCTGAAGAGCCCGGCTGAGTCCCGCTGGGAGAAAGCTGAGGAACAGAAATGGAAAGACTGCTGAAGGGTAAAATAACTGAGCTGGGAGCACCACAAACCCCCTCAGCTCCAGGGAGTTTGCCTGGGGATGATCCCTCCATCGTCTTTAAAACCCAGGCTTCAGGCGCATGGAACGTGCAGCAGCTGATGTCTGTCTGACCTTAGCTCACGTTTCAGATGGGTACAGTCAGCCACGCTCAGGGAAAACCTCGCTCCTCAGAATTTCCAGAAGAAGAGAGAATTCAGGACCCTGGAGTGGCTGAAGTCAGGTCAGTCTGGGGAAAGGAATGTTCCTACAGCTTCACTTAAACCTTGGAAAATCTTCTGGCTGTAAAGTGGGGGAACAACCAGCAAAGCAGGTTTTCCTGAGCCACAGGGCTATAATTTGCTTTATGTAAGATGTTTCATGGGGTTTTTTTTTATGTCCAAGCAAACCTCGTTACAGGAGCAGGGGTGCACCAATGACTCTGGAGACAACTTGACCACTGTATGAACAATGGGTGTCTAGACTGAAGGATGTTTGGGTGGAGTTTGGGTTTGATTTTTCTGGAGAGGACAGGGCCCTGAACTCCTGTGCTATCCAAAGACAAAAGCAGAGATGCCTGCAGGGTGGTGGGAGATGCTGTTGAGTAGGATGAGCCTGGGGCTGGTGCTTCGAGGTGGGCAGCCCTGGTACAATGTGCTGCAGGGGAGCAAGCAGCCGTTCCCACAGCTCCTTAAAACGTCTTTTAAAGTCTCGTGGCTTCCCTCCCAACACTGTGAACATTTGGAAAGGGGGAGCAGAGCCCAGCTTGTTTCAGTTCTGCTCAAGTCTGCTTCATGAAAATGCGAAGGCTTTGAATGACGCACCGTTCTCAGGCGGCGGTGCTGGCGAGTGGACGGGGAAACCAGTGAAAAATGTGTTTTTCTGGTATAAATTTGCTCAAATACAAAAGCTCAAGCTCTGCCTGCCCCAAGGGTCTGTGTGGCTACTCTGTGCTGTCCTTCCCTGCAGGGTGGACACCTCTCTTCACCCCCCTGCTCTCAGGCTCTTCTTGAAAGCCAGGTTAATTCCCATAGGCAGGTTTTCAGATCATCACTTGACTGCTCCTGCTCCAGAGACGTGCCAGATGCTGTCTGCGTGTCCCACCTGTGGCCAGGCAGTTTTCCCTCACACAACAGCCTCTTTCCATGGGGTGTTCCCTGTGCCCTCGTGCAGCCTCTTGTCTTATTTGAAGGTTCAGAGATGTCCCATGTCCCACAGCATCCTCTGGCATCCCCCGTGGTCCCCAGCTGGGATGCTCCTGTGAACACAAAGCACTTTCCCTGTGTTTTGGACCCTGCCCAAAGGATCCCCTCTATTCACAACCTGCCTTTTGTAGTGTTTCACCTGATAGCGTGAGGGGCTGGGAAGGGACTCGTCTGATTTTTAATAACAGCATCGGTTGCAATAAATAAAAGGGAACAATTATTTTGGTCTTAGTCACCTAATAGCAATGTTTGTGCTTGAAGATATGATTCAGCTCTTGCGGGCGATTCTTCACCTTAAGTTCTCCGTGATGCCTGGGAGATGATGGCAGAGAAGGCTTTCTGGAGAGTTACACAGCCTCTGTTTCACTTGGGTTTTGATGTTTAACATCCCTTTGGGTGTTAAACATGAGTAGAAAACTTAAAAACAAGCCAAAACCAGCAGAGTTCTGACACACTAGACAGAGATTAGCCGATCCTGGTACACAAATGAGGGTGTCTTCTCTTCCCAGTGACTGTCTCAGCTAACTAGGTTCAAAACATGTTTTTATAGCTAAATTCCAGAGTTCATTTTTCCTTTGCATACATCAGTGTCGGAGTCAGAGAACTCTATCTTCTTGTATGAGTATGTTTGATTATTACTTCTCAGGTTTAATGACAGCTTTGACAACTAACTACTGTTCTGTTCCTTGATAAAGACACCTTCAGCCCTCGGCGTGTTCTGCGGGTGCCGTGTTCGGCCTCAGAAATACCGACCTAGAGATAAACTGACTGGAGACAACGTGAGCTTGTGGAAAATGTCGAGTGGAAAGGCAACAGGGCTCCAGCCTTGGGTTGAGATGGTTCTTGGGAGGTCCTCTCCCTGCTGAGATGTCACCTGGACAGAAAAGTTGCCTGTTTTGCCATGGCCCAGAAGTTTTCCCCTCGTTACTAATTTTCACAGTGTGCTGTGCAGGTTCCCTCCCCTTGCCCTTCCATTCCCTGAAGTTAGGCACAGGCTCTCTCTGTGCCTGGCAAATCTGGATTTCACATGAAATTCATTGGACACACACAACATCTGAAGCATTGCAGTCTTGGATCAAGCTCTGCTTTGATTAAATTCAGTCCACGCTTTGACAGTATTTGCACTTGGGAGCAGATCAGGTGTTGCTGTGCTTGACTCCACGGCTCCTCTGTAGCTGCAGCGACCCTGGGCAGCAAGCTAGGGCGGTTCAGGGGAGCTCCTTGACTTGGGGTTGACGGGGAGGGGGTGTAGGTGTCATATACACCAAAATGCAAAGCTTGCTCAAGATTGTGGATGGAAAGAGGAGCTGAGTGCAGGTCCTGGCGTTCGTGCAATGCCCCAGCTGATCCCCTCCCCATCCCACAGTGCTAAATGGATGCAGTCATGCTCCAGCTGCACGGACCTGGGGGTGCCCCAGGGGTGGGGAGGTGGCTGCAGATCTCCAGCCATGGCCAAAGCTCCTACTGACAGGGCTGTCCCCCATCTCCCTCCTGGCAGGGGGTTACCGGGGAGATCGAGCAGGACAATGACACGAATCCTCCCTTGGCTCTCGAGCACCGTGGTGTGCGGGACTTGGGTAATGTGTTCCTCTGAGGATGACTTTCTCTCCCTCTTCCCTCTGATTCATCCTACGGTTGCCTCCCACAGGTTTATTTATTGCTCTCCCAGACACAAATACAGCAGAACCGTGTCTCTGCTGCCTGTCCCAGGCCTCTCCTTGGGCAGCTGGGGCCACAATCTCTGGGGCTGAGTGCTGAGCAACTGGGTAGAAAAGGCAGGATGCAAGCAGGCGGTTGATCAAGTGGGAAGAGGCAGGCTTTGTTGCGGCTGGAAATGGCAGGCAGAGGAATGAATCCTCATTAGGAGGAGGGGGTGCATCTGACTAACGAGCAAGGTGGCTTGTGGGGAAGCCATGGGAAAGAATTATGAAGGTATGAAGATGTGGTGATCTCAGCATCCCCAAATGCATCCCTGGAAGTCAGACAGTCCCAGGGCTGGCCTGGGGTGTGATGTCACCACCTCCATGTGCTGGGCAAGGGACAAGAGGGTTGGGTCAGCCCCTCTGGGCTCTGGCACAGACAGGTGTCCTCTGCCAGGGAGAGTGTGAAATGGTCTTGCCCAGCACCATGAGGGAGTAGAAATCCAACAGAGACCTTGGCCTGAAATTCCACCTTTCTCAAGGGCATAGAGCTCCCAAGTACATCCAACCATCAGGGCTCCAGCCTTGAGTTTAGGACAAAATCAGACTGCTCTGCCAAACGGCTGAGGAAGAACAAGCAAGCTCAGCCCGGGGGCTGACGCTGCTCCCCTGACAGTCAGTGTCAGAGCACAAAGAAACCCCCATCCCCTGGTCGTTCTGTTTTATAAATCACACTATGCCCTGGAATACTTTCTGGAGTTAAATGACAGTAGGGCAAGAAAAAAATAATCAGTGGGGAAGGAAGGGACGTCTTTTGCCTTTTGTTCAGTTAACTGATTAACTAATTAACTTTACAGATTGTAAAGTGTTCTGTTACAGAGGACGGTCTTGGACCCATTCAGGGTGCGAGGAAGCAAAGGCTGCAAGTTCTGCAGAGCAGCAGATCTGATCTGAGCCAGAACTGGGAGCTGTGCTCAGGACAAGAGCTCTTTCTCAGGTAGGATCCCACCAAGTGTCATCACGGGGACTGTTTGCCCCTGGGCCCTGTGGCCAGGCCTCTGCCTCAGCATCCTCCTTGCTCTGTGGTAGGACTGAGGAGGCACCAGCACCTTCCATGCCCAGCTCCACGCCCAGCTCATCACCAGTGGCTGCACTGGGTGGGAGCGGGCCAACCTCACTGATCGAGCTGCAGCATTTGGACGGGGATGTTCTCTTCTTCTGGCTCTTTCTCTTTCATTTTCCATTTCTCTTTTCTCACCATCCCCACACTCCCCAGTAACTGTTTTAAATAATTCCTCCTCCACGCCTGTGTTATCACCTCGCATGTCAATACGCTGCTGTGCCACCCACCCCTCTCCTCGCAGAGCTGCACGTTAACATTTTGCACTTGATAATGTGAGGTAATTAGTGAATGAAGAATAACTTTCCTGCTTAAAAGCACGATGGGTCGGGAAGCATCACATGGACGGATCGCACGGGGAGTATTAATTGCTTTTCTCTCAAATGACTCCTCACGTAGGAGAGTCCATATGGAGAGAGAGGAGGAGGAGGAAGAGATGCTGCGGGAGAAACAAAGTCTCCGGTCCTAGTGAGGAGCGTGGAGCCCAGCCCATCTGAGTGGGCACTTTTCTCTGGCGCTGGAGGCTGCGGCGCAGTGGAGGCTGTAGCAGCGAACGGGCACCATGTGCTGATGCATCACGAGCGGGCTGGGGGTTCCCAGGAGCAGCAGCTGGGGAGTGAGAGGGTGGGGGGCAGCCTGCAGGCAGCCTGGAGCTGTCAGAGAGAAACCACTGCTCTAGAAGCAGCAAGCTCCTGGCCCAGATGGTGCCACCCTCCCCTGGGGTCTGACTGAAGTGGGCTTTGGTGTTTGGGGTGGCTGAGGTAGCAGAGGAGCACTGCACAGGGCACGGGGGCTGTCTGGTTGATGTGTTTCTGTGGGAGCAATAAATAATAACGAATGGTAATAAACGGTGCCCGTTGGGGGCATCTGCTCATCCGTGCGGCTCCGGGTTCCCACGGATCGGCACTGTGGTGAACTCCCCAACGCAACAGAGTGGTCTCTGGAAGAGGAATAAAAAAAGGAAGCAAAAGAGGAGATGAGTGGGCCAGAACTGGGCCAGAACTGCTCCCTGGGGGATCTACTTGGGTGGTTGTCCCTGCCATGGGGCCACCTTTGTCCCTGCCATGGCCCTGAGCCAGCATGGGCCATGTTTGTAGTGTTGGGCATCTGGCCCCCCCGAGGTGGGATGCAGCGTTGTGGCTCTAGGGGTTTGGCCACATCACTGCAGATTGCACCTCCTGACTCCTGAGCTTCCAGGGGAAAGAAGACACCTTGGACTCCATCCTGTTAACTCTTTCCCAGAGACAACCGGCTCAGCTCCAGGCTGCCCCTGCTGTCCCCGGGGCGGGGACATTCCCGCAGCGGGGAGGTGTTATTGCAGCAGGGCCTCCCTGGACGATCAACGCTCCCCGGCCCCGCTGCACAGCACGGCACAGGAATTCCCCAGCAGGCCAGGGCTTGGCTGGCCTGTTTGCTTTCGGCACAACCCCAAGGCACAGCAGCACTCAACACAAATATTTGTATGGCTAGCAGAAAATAAAATACAAAATAAAATGAAGTGAAATACTATAGTGTCAAAGGGAAAAAAATGGAAGGAAAAAGGGGAAAAAGAAAAATAAGGAAAAAGGTGAAAAAGGGGGGGAGCGCAAGAAAACAGGAGAAGAAAAAAAGGAAAGAAAAAGGCGAAAAAAAGAGAAGGGAAAAAAGGTAACAAAAGGTAATAAATAGGAATTCGAGCCCTTCCGGAGGAGCCTGTGGGAAGAGGCCGGGGCGATGGGACGTGCCCTGGACACCAGTTGCCAGGCCCTGGTGAGCTCACGGACGGGTGCCCGCAGCCCGGGGAACCCGGGGCCGGTGCGGCGGCGGCGGCAGGTGGCGGCGGGGGGCGGCTCGGGCATCGAC
>JAAGNO010005941.1:57463-72168 GCA_033439905.1 Ceryle rudis | reverse complement strand
AGCCGGGGCGGGTGGTGACGGGTGGGGAGTCGTCCCCTTGAGGGCTGCTATGGCTGTTTGGCCGGCGGCGGCCGACCTCCCGGCGGCCGACCCCCCGGCGGAGCACGGCTGCCGCCGTGGAAACACGAGCGGGCGGCCGGGGACCCTGCCTGGTGGCGGCCCGGTCCGGCCCCCTCAGCGCGCCTCAGGCTGCTTGCGGCCTGGCCGCTGTGCCGCTGGCCAGGCTCGTGGAGTTAATAGCCAAGCAGAGCTTCTTTCCATGATGTTTGTTGTTGTTTCCATCCGGTTTCTTCCAGGCTTCTCTGACCTCTCACCTGAGAGGCTGGTGTCGGGTGGACGCTTCCCGGGGCAACCGAAGGGGTCAGCCCACTCTAGAGAGTTTCGCACAGCACTTAGAAAAACTGTGTCGTCACTGGGAGCCACGGCCTTGTAGTAGCGAGTTGAGACTGCTGCATTCCGGGTGGGAGCCTGCTGCCTCTGCTCCTCTCCCTCCTGTCCAGGCTGCTGCTTTCAGTTGAGGGGAGCCACCCCGGGCAGGCAGGGAGGCCAGAACGGGACATTTGGCTGTGAGGGACACTCTTGGAGTTGCCAGTGTTCTCTCATTTCTGTTCTTGCCAGTCTCCCGTGGCTGCTGTGTTTGCTTTACCTCACAAGTTGGTGAGACTCCTAGATGGTGGCAGTGCCGGTAGCTGTATGAGACTGTGGAACTGAGGCGTAGTGAGAAAGGCTGGAAGTGAGGCATCGCTCCATCTGTTGAGTTTCTTTTTTTGCTTTCTCGCCCCTTTTCTATTTACCTTATGTAGCACCTGATCTCGATTGTGCTAGTACTGGCCCTGAATTCCATTTTGTGTCTGTGGGAACTGTATCAGCTTGGCTTTTGGGTTCAGAAGTGTAGAACATTGTTCATGTGTGGAATGTAGTTTTGCTTTGCATTTTGTGAGAAGCGTCAGTTCTTGAATGGTAAAACTTGCGATATTAAACCCGTGTCTGATAAAAGATGATTAAGTGTTTGTGCATTAAATCATACAAATATTTAATTCTTCATATTGGGGAAAAAAGCCTAAAGTTTTTGATTTCTTGCACTGAGTGGCAAATTTTTCTTTTGTCACCTTTGAGGTGATATCACCGTTTTCTCAGATTGCAGTGGCAGCCATTGCTTCTCAGCAAAGGTCACACAGACAATACATTTCCCCTGTAAAGTTGTTCAACAAGCATGAGATGCAGAATTTACAGTGAATGGTATGTTAATTTGTAAGGTAGACACTGTGGATGATTCAATGTCAAGTGGATATTTGCAGCCCTGCTAAATCAGGAAGAATGAAGTTTAAACAATACTTTCAAGGGTATCTAGGGTATAATTCAGTGTTGCAGTGCTGTAGAAAAGTCTGCATTTGAAATTTTGGGCTCGGGTTGTCTTGAGAGAGATAAAATGCAATAGAAAACAGTTATTATTAGTTCATGGGCTATGAACTAATACTTCACATGAAAGTATAAAAACTAAGTAGAGGAAGGAGAAGGCTGTTTTGTGTTGTGGAAAGTGAAATTTACAAGCAATGCTGGAGACCTGTAAAGTAACAACTTAAAACCATTAAATATGTTGCGTTCTTTGTGTTTGATTGTTTGGTTTTCCTTTTTTTGATATTTTGAGAACACTTGTTGGAATTATAGAATGTATTTGGTTGGAAGGGACCTCTAAAGGTCATCTAGTCCAACCCCCCACAATAAGCAAGGACATCTCCCAACTAGGTCAGGCTGCTCAGAGCCTCATCAAGCCTGACCTTGAATGTCTTCAGGGATGGGGCCTCCATGACCTCTCTGGGCAACCTATTCCAGTGATCTGTCACCCTCATATTAAAGAACTTTTCCCTAATGTCTAACCTAAATCTACCCTTTTCTAGCTTAAAGCCATTACCCCTTGTCTTGTCACTACAAACCCTTGTGGACAAACCCTCCCTTGCTTTCTTATAGGCCCCTTTCAGTTACTAGAAGGTTGCTATAAGGTCCCCCAGAGCCTTTTCTTGTCCAGGCTGAACACCCCCAACTCCCTCAGTCTGTCCTCTCAGGAGAGGTGTTCTAGCCCTTAAATCATTTTTGTGACCCTCCTCTGGACGTGCTCCAACAGGTCCATGTCCTTCTTGTGTTGGGGCTCCAGAGCTGGATGCAGTACTTCAGGTGAGGTCTGACCAGAGCAGAGTAGAGCAGCAGAACCACCTCTCTCAATCTGCTGGCCACACTGCTTTTGATATAGTCCAGGATGCGATTTGCCTTCTGGGCTGCCATTAAAGTTGTTCTTTAATTTTAAAAGCATGAAGATATTATAAAAATCGGATGTTTGGGTAGATGACTTTTCAAAGCACACAGAGATTTTCACTGTAAGGGTAGAGATACCTGTATTCAACATACCAATTAGTTATTGGAGTAAAAAAAAAAAATAATTTGAGAACAAATCAAGGAATTCTAGCCAAGTAAAAATCTTTTTTGATTGACTTATCACAGTGTCTTCTAGAGTCTACAACAATTACACAAGTAGAAGATCATCCCCACCATAGAAACTTCCTTCCAAAGAAGAAAAAAAAAATCTTACATTTTAGAGTTCATCTGAAGTCCTGTGAGTATATGAGAAACTCAAATGAAAAATAGGCTACAAGAAGTTACTCATTTTACTGTGACCCATGTTATCTCCTCAGTTGTAAGGTAGAGCCATATAGTCCCCATGCATACAGCCAGTCCAGTATATTTGTCCACAGAGACAATTTGGTGAGGTGATTTATTCATGCATGGACAGCCTTTCCCCCCATTAATAATCTTAGTACAATATCCTGTGTTTACACTAGCCTTCTGTTCAGTTGCATCCTTATCAATACCTTGTTGCCTTCTGAAGTTTGACATCCTTCTAAACATCTGTGCTGAATGGATGAGTTTGTTACCTTGGAAAGTCTTCTGGGAAAAGTCAAACTGTAATAACTTCTTTTTTGCCTCCAAGGGAATTTTTTTATTATTATCAGAAAATCCCTCCTGATTCCTGAGTAGTAGTGCTTATGAATGACAGGGGGGTGGATTATCTTGTGCAAGTTAATACTATGGATAGTCATAGGAGTTAACTGACTAATTTCCAGAAAAATTGTTTGGTTTAGCTGTGTTCCATGTGCTTTGCAACAGAGATGAAAATAACTGACTGAAGTACCAAAGTGGTGATAAGGGCAGCTGTTGGAGTGCTGGTTTGCTGTATTTATCACCATTTGACCTCTCTAGCCCCGTAGGAAGGAACTTGGCCGTAGAGTGAAGTACAACATCACTACCTATTTATTTTTTAGTAAGTATTAAAAGGATTCGTCCTGTCCTGTTAGTTAAAAAAACTGAAGAGAAGCAATGCTATTAATATTAGTTGATTCTCTGGAGAAGATAATCCTGTGTGTTTGTCTCTGGCATGTGAAACATAACTGATTCAGTCGTGATTTCTGTAGCTAGAAAATACACAGTGTATTATTTCAAGTGCTGTTGTTCCCTGTTGGGCAAACAGAACACAAGCTTATTTAAGGGCATTTGTTATAAAATTTTAAACAAGGCATGTTAATCATGTTAAAACCCAATTGCATGTAGTTAATCTTGTGGTATTACTGAATTCTCACTGTTGACTATAGGTGACAAAGTAAATAGACTTATTTGCATCATCTGGCATTTTGGAGTTTGCATTCAAGGATCTTTGCTTTAACCTGTCTAGAATGATTTATAACAAAGTTATTGCTGTCTTATTTAATAGCTAGATCTGTGCTGGATCGGATTAATTACTTTACAATGTCACAGATGTATGTGTAAAGCTTGTAGATTAGATCCTTGCTGAAATCTTTGGGAGAGTTTTGAGTTAGGTGCTGTGAAGTGTTGATCAACCAGCCTTATTCAGTTCATTTTAATCTCCTATTGTCAGTGTATAAACTACAAAATTATTGATTCTTTGAAAGCTGGAAGGCAAAAATATCACAGGTGAACTTAACATTAATTCTAAAATAAATAAAAAGTTGTGGTGGGAAAATGCAATGCATTCTGTCCTGTAGAGGCCCTTCTTATGTACCCTTTTTGTCCTCATCTGAGAGCAGATCCAAAAAAGGAGTTGTCTTTGCAGCCGTGAACTTCCAGTACTTGCACTGACTGAAAATCAGAACTCTGTGCTAGCTGTAGGTATGTGGGCTGATTGTGAAGCTCATGGAGATGAGTAGGACTTCAGAAGAGGAGCAGCAAACAGGGCATTTAGAGTACACGTAGTCGGTGAGGATACTCCAAAACAAGGAATGGGTCTCTCATGTTTTAGCCAGTGGTGGTTTAATGTAAAACAAAGAAACAGCTGTGAACTTGAGTGTTGGCCTGCTTCTGAAGCAAATGTGCTGGCTGCTAGCTGCTTTGCTTCTGGACCCAGGGATCCTGGGTAACTTACAACTCTTGTGCATGGCTTCAGGATTCAAAGGTAATGCTTGTCAGAGGGTCACAGAAAACCTATTAAATATGGCTGGTGTTTCTCTTCTGATTCTATATAGTGCTTCATTCATCATCTCTGGGGTAGTACAGATTTTGAGGTATATGCTAAAGAAAGATTTTTACTTTATTTTTTCAGCTTGTGACTATGCATATAACACCTGCAATATGGTATCACAAGGTGTTGTCTTGGACTGGTCTCTAAGATATTTAGATATTTCTTTAAGGGTTATGTGGAATTTATTGTTACATGTATTTTATTTCACCTGTAGCCATGTGGATGTTACCAGCCATGGTTGTGGTACAATTGTTTGCAGCCAGCCTTCCAAACTGGGTGGGTTTTTTTTTTCCTCTGTGCCTAGCAATAACAGGTTTATCTGACAGTGCTTCCAGCCTTTTAATTTGTTGTGCATCTTTTTTTTAACTCCTGTGTGAAGCTCAACTGCTTATACTCTCTCCAGCATCTCTTTATTCTTTATGAATAATTTATTTTTACAGATGCTTTTAAAACCATCCCTTCATTAAGGAAAAGTCTCCTCCCTCTCTGCGTACTAGATTTGTGAGGTTTTGAATTGTGTCTTAGGCTCTTTTCTCTGAAAATCCTTTTTTTTTTTTTTTTTTTTTTTTTAATTCCAGTTTGAGTTGTTACCTGTGTTTATTCTCATCCATTTGTTTTTGTTTCCTATATCTATTTTCTCATGCAGTATTTTGTTGACAAAACCCTTGGCTTGGTGTTGAATAAATTGCCTTTTGTCTACACTATCTCTTGCCTTCCTGTCACAGCTATTTTGAATTTAAGTACTTATTAGCATCCTTACCTAAGGATGAAATAAAATGAAGTGTGATGAGCTCACGTACTAATGTGCTGTGCCAAAAGGGAGATGTTCTGTTTCTTCTGCAATTCCCTTCCTACATCTCCCATTTTTGAATTTCCCCTACTTACTTTGTCAGACAGCAGATTCACATATGCATTGATTCAGCTCACTGCTTGCAAAACATAAACTCAGCTGCATTAGGGAGTTAAATCAGCTGGGCAAAAGGTCCAGAGAGTTCAAGATGGCTATGCAGGGTCATGTGGGAGAGAAAGCAGGACCTTTGGTGTCACTGAGCTGTTAGACTGGCTTGTATAGTTTCATGTTTGAGATGTAACTTGACAATAGATTTAGCTGATCTAAGTTAGGGCTGCTTTACCTCCAGCTTTGTCTTCCCTTCTGTCTTTTGCCATTACAGTTCTGTCCTTGTCTCTGCAATGGAATGATTCTCTGCTGAAGGCAGAGGAAGTAGCAGCATCAGTCAGTTCATGCTGTCTTAGAACCAGGTCCTTAAGTAGCAGCACAAAAGAGCGTGGTGTGGGCTAAGGATTTGTTTTCTTGGTAGTGTTGTGGTTAGATACAATACTTCATTCCCTGCAAAACTTTGCACTGTGATGTGATCATGATCCACCTATGTCCCTTAAAACTGGCTCTTCAGTATGAAGAAATGGGTTATATTTCTTTTGAGGTGAAAGGTAAATGAAAATGTAGAAGCCTGCTGCTCAAGAAGTTTTAGTTCCTGTTTCTTCTTCAGTTCCTATGAAATGACAATCAAATGGTTCAAAAAAGGGCAAGTCAGTGCATGTACAACCCTTTGGGAGCGTCTTGCAAGGTAAGCCATCTACTTGAGTGACATAAATGAAATGGTGAGAGCGAGTAAACAAAATACAACTTCTTAAAATGGTGCAAATAAATGAAGAGGAAGGGAAGTGGACTTGTGAATCAAGAGAGTTTGGACTTTGATCTTCTAGTCAGACAACGCTGACAGAGAGCAAGCTCTTAGTAGTTGGGCTATGGTAGTGACTGGCATGTGTTTTCAGTGTTGGAATGAAAATACATCTGAAAAATTGGGACAAATGGAGGAGAAAATAATATATGAACTCATAGTGTATTCCCTTTTTTTTGTAAGAAGATTTTATTTGTGCATGATTACTTCTGCTGTTGCTAAAACCAACTCTTAACCCAGCTTAACTATCTGTGTGTTTTTGGCTTCTTCAACTGGACTGCCCATTAGTAGGAGTTTGGACATAAGTTTATGGAAAAATCCAGTATTAGTTATTTCCATACAGAGAGGTGATAGCTACTTGTAGATTGAGAAGTGCTGAGAATTTGTGCTGTCCCCATTCAAGGCTGTCCCTACAGAGAGGAGGAATGGCCTGCCATCCCATGGTGCATATTGATCTGGAGGTGTATTAAAAAATTAAAGGCTTTTAGAAACTTTCTAAAATTAAGGCTAATCTTAATTCTGTATATGCATCTATATTCATTCAATTTCAGTGCTTTGAAAGTTGCAAATACAAGTGTTCTCTGAAGTGGATGCTTCTGCAAAGTATTTTACAAATTAATTTTTTTTCATTTTTAGAAAACTTTTTTTGATAATGTGAAGCAAATATTTCATTTTTATGTGTACACACGTGTAGGTATATAAGCATAATCTACAAATATGCATAGACATGTGTATGCATATTTATATATTATTGTTTAGATGTATGTGTATATATACATATGTACACTAAGTGGGATAAATGATGTATTTTATTATGCTAATGATTAACTTAGTCTTGAGTTTGCTTTATCCTTTGCCAATTAAGGTCTTGATTGTCTTGGCAGGGTTCGAGAGTCAGCTTTAATGCATTTTGTTTTATTAACGCATCCATTTAACTTAGCCCTTCATGGAGTTAGAAAAATAAACAATATATAAAGTATTTCAGCATTATTTAATCATTTCTGATGCTGTCTTTCAGCTGAGTGTGTACCTTTAAGAATGGATGGTATAGTAAATGTGGGTGTATTTAACCAGATTCCAATTTAATGGTCTGTGTTAGTGAGGAATAATTTACTGAAAAGACACTAAGTACGTCCTGTGCTGTCATTCCTATTATTTGGAAGTTTGTTTTTTCCAGTTAGATTCTCTTGCCTCTTGTGTTAAATATACCCATATCAAGTACATTCTGGTGTGGGGAAGAAACTATGACAAAACCAATTTGAATGAAGAGAGCATACTCCTAGATGAACTGTTGGAAGTGTTGGTTTTCTTGTGCTTTTTGGAGATATTCAGGTGCAAGAAGTGTATAAAGGCTTTGGACATAGCAGTGTTCTGAGAGCTGCTTTTGGGGTACCGTATGTGGGCTGTTGTTTTCTAAGTATTTCAGAGTCTTCAAGAAAGCACTAAAAATATTATCTATGAAACTGAAGTGACTTTCACTTTGGAACTAAAACATTTTTATTGTGACATGATAATGTATGTGTTTTTCCTGCTGAATGGTTTATACAAAGCACCAGGGGAAAAAATATTGTAAAGAATTATGATAGATTTATATTTTAAAATGATTTTCATTATCAGACATGACTTTGAACTTTCCATTTGTTTGGAGGGCTCATAGCTTTGCTGTTACTTAATGTAATGTGAATGGTAAAGTTGGGATGCTCTGTCTACAGTTGACAATGTTCTCCTTCATCCAGGATCTTTCCTGTGTGTGTCTTGAGCCTCTGCTTTTTAAATCACTGAAAACTGGTAAACTGCAACCTGCACCCTGGATGCCAACATTGAATGGGTGCTGAAGAAGGTTGGTCAGTGTTGGTGCCCTGGCACAATGTGGGCCAGGTTTGACCTATGAGCCAGGTCCCTCCAAGTGGCCATCCTTTTACCTTAAAGAGGTAAAGAATGTTATGGCAGTATGTCTTACAAACCAGTAAGACGTCAGTTTCTTAACATGCTCCTGTCAAGTTTAAGGGCTCAGCTGTTATTGTTTGGTCTAAAGTTTGTGTCTTCACAAAAGGTATGTGGCTTTGATCTAGGAGCTGAGAGTTGTGGTTGTGTCGGTGTGGCTTTCCAGGTGACAGCAGAGCTGGAACTGGATGGTCACGTTTGGGCTCCCTGGCATAAGCTGCTGGGATTAACACTGGTGTGGTGTGTTGGGAAATTGTGCTTTGGATATTCAGTAAGACATTTAGAAATCTAAACCCTCGTTTACAGACCAGTTTGGTGTTTGTGTGTGTTTGTTTTGGTGGTTTTGTTCTGTGCTGTTGTGTGGGGGTTTTTTATATTTTTTTTAATCTTTGTTTCAACCAGAGTGACTGAATGTTCTACCTAGGTTTAAATTGTGCTTTTGGGTAGCTGAGAGTCAATGTATGGTATAAGCAAATGGGAATATTCATTTAGCCTGTATGCTTATATGGAAACTGGTATTAATTTTTTTCCTCAACTGAGCATGGTCCTTACCTTTGAATTTAGTTAGTAAAGATAGTTGAAATGTTCTAAAGTTGAGAAGATCTCAAATTTGTCATTTAAAATCTGTTTTAGGTACTGAAAAATCTTAACTTGACACCAAAAAGTAAGGAATATGTGGGGTCTTTAACAGATAGGTTAGAGCAGAGGCCCTCTAGAAACAGCTAACTAAAATAATCCTTATAGTGAAAACTAAAAATACCTGCATTAATTGACAGTGTAATCCAGAAATAAACATAGTACGTTCTGTTGTTTGTGAACAGCAATTAAAATGACCATGTGCCTGATCAGCATATTGTGAACGGTGTAACTTCATGTTTCTCTGTGTTAGCAATTATGTGGAGTAGTTACATCTATATTCTGGAGGAAAAAGACTGAGAATTTCAGGTTCTCAGCAGAACTGTAACACTTTGAATATTCTAAGTATATAATTTTTTTTTTTAAGTATAGCTCTTTCTGTGACATTGACTATTGAATGTCCCCACTTCAGTAACCAAAATTAACAAGTATAGCATGTAGCTAATGGAAATCATGTACTGTTGAGACTCTTAATGATGTTTTCTACAGGAAAGCATTGTATTTTTTCTTTCTTTCTTTTTTATTTTTCCCCTTTGCTGTAGAACTGCCATCTGTTAAAGCAATAACATTATTGCCTGAATACCGTGAAATGTATTTCAATGTGAATGGTTTATGGAGTTTGAGCTATGAGATTAGTGTTTAAAAAGCATGCTTCATGTGATTAGGCAGTGCTTTTAAGCTTTTTCTCCTGAAATGATTTGATCACGTTTATTAGTTGCAAGACTTATAAGTCACAAGGATTTCAAGTTTTTTCCCATTTTTTTTTCTTTTAAAAATATTATTTTAAAATACATTCAAGTGAAATGTCAGCGATCATGTTCAGTTGGTTCTCTGCTGTGATTTCACTAACAGTTGTGGGTAGTGCCACCTCTCCTCTAGCAGGCTGTTGGAAACCACCTGGAAAGCTGAGTGCTGACTGGGGATGTGAGCTTCTTTTGGTGTGTAGGAACGCACTGTTGCAGTTTGGGCTACTTTGTGTCTTTGCATGATCTTTAGATGCTGGGCAGATACCGGAGAGCTTTGAGAAGTGGCTGTTAAGGAAGTGAATAAGGACAGAGAGCTACATATGGAGGAAAAAAAGGTGGTGTTCCTAGTTCAGGCAGTTGCAGTCTGATAGTCTTAATTTACTGGTAAGGGCTCGACTTCCTTTTGCCGTCTTGTGTTCTTTATGCATGGAGTAAATAGTGTCAATCAGAGGAGTTGCTATGCAATTCCAATTTCAAATGAAAAACTGTTTGTGTTGTCTGTATCCCTGGGTACTTCATCCTGTGTCCTTTATGTGTAGGTGCCATCTAATGTTTTGATCAACTGAAAATGTCGAAGCTTTAAAAGATTAGTAGTTAACAAAAAGTCTTCTCATACCTGCCAAGTGTTAGCAACCATAGCTAGGGTATAAGATACAGTGTATATGTTTATCTTATTGTGATTGCTATTGTGTTTAAGTTGTACTGACTCCAAATGATTTTCATCTTAAAAATGATGGAAGTCATCTTTGCAAGATAAATAATTTAGAGAATCTTTCATTGTTCCTATCATTGTAAATGGTGTGGTTAAGGCAAGGGGTCCTTACTTCCTATATGGTCCGTGTGAGAGTTTTTAAAAACATAACTAATGTTTGTTACTTCAGAAGTTTTGGGTGATGGTGGTATAGTTGGCTTGCCTTTCACTTCATCTGTTGTCTGATTTCCATGAACCAATGCATATCATGGTGATGAATTTGCAGAAGTTTATTATATTAAATTAGAATCATAGAATCATCATCAAGGTTGGAAAATATCTTTTAAGATCATTGAGTCCAACAGTAACTGTACTCTACCAAGTCTACCACTAAGCCGTATCCCCAAGCACTACATCTTTAAAACACATCTAGGAATGGTCACTCAGCCACCACCCTGGGCAGCATGTTCCAATGCCTGACAACCCTTTCAGTGAAAAAAAATTCTTCCTAATGTCCAGTTTAAACCTCCCTTGGTTCAGCTTGAGGCCATTTCCTCTTGTTCTGACAGTTACTTGTGAGAAGAGACCAGTGCTTAGCTGTCTACAACATCCTTTTAGGTAGTTGTAGAGGGGGAGGAGGTCTCCCCTAAGCCTCCTTCAGACTAAACAGCCCCAGTTCCCTCAGCTGCTCCTCATAAGACTTGTTCTCTGGGGCACTCACCAGCCTAGTTGCTTTTCTCTGGACCTGCAGAGTGGTCTTTGGACCACCTCAGTGTTTCTTGTATTGAGGGGCCCAAAACTGAACACAGTGCTTGAGGTGTTGCCTCGCTAATGACAATCACCTCCCTGTCCTGCTTGCCACACTATTTCTAATACCAGCTAGGATGCCTTTGGCCTTCTTGGCCACCTGAGTACACTGCTGGCTTGTATTCAGCTGCTGGTGGATCAGCATTTCCATGTCCCTTTCTGCCAGACAGAAAAAAAAAAATAAAAAATCTTATCATTTCATGATCATTATGCCCAAGATGTCCTCCAGCCATTACTTCCTCCATAAGTCCTGCTCTGTTCACAAGCAGCAGGTCTAGGAGGGCACCTTCTGCTGTTGGCTCCCTCACCAGCTGCATCAGCAACTTGTTTAAAGAGGTGATAGCCATATCATATTGATATGAGTTTTGTGTTCACTTTTCAATTTTAAACAAGCAGTGACTCTTTGGCAGTATTTTTATTGTCTCTTCACCATAAATTAGAACTTGTAAACCATCTTTGGAAGAGTAAAAATTACTGCCTCAGTTTGAATTTAAAGATGATAAATATTATGGTGCTGTGTTTTGACCTCTGGAATTTATTATCAAGGTGAAAGGCATGCTCACTGTGGAAACAGTCTTCTAGCTGCAAAATCTAATTTTTGCTTATGTTGACAAATAGTACAAAAGATTCATTTTGCATCTGTGGCATTTTTTTGCATCTTTGGCATTTTGTATGATCAAAATGCCATATTACTTTAAAATGTGAATCTATTATGCAGTCTTCAAAGACAAAAACAAGTTTAAAAAAAAGAAAAACAAACCAAAACCAAACAAGAACTTCCATATATGAAGAGAAAACACTGATCTTTGCCTTTCTTCTGGAAAAGCACAATCTGGGACCACAACTCCCAGATTCATGTTCCATGCTTCCTATGGTAGAGTATTTGTTACCTCATTAGTGTGCTTGCTCTTATTATGAAAACAAGCCACAGAAGGCAGAGCCACTGGCAGTGGTAATGATAGGACTTCTCCCCTTTCTACTATTTCCCCAGTTAAAAAAGACACACATATTCCCAAACCATTTCAGTCAGTGCTGCTGACCATTCAGACAAGATGAATCGGTTGTATAGTTCCTGAATCAACATAGTCTAAATATTCCAGGTTAGGTTTCATTAATCTTGGATAAATGTCTGCCATAGAGGATAAGGAGTTTTGTATTTACATATTTTTCCCAGGGATTTTGAAACAAGTGTTTGTGACCCAAAAGAATTGTCCATTGGTGCAATTTGTGGTCAGTGGTGCTCAATCTCTGCACGTATTAGTAAAACACTGCAAAACTTGCAGCAGAAATATTAATGCTTTTGAAAATACTAAAATTCTTTCAGAGGCTCTTTAAAATAGCGCTTCTTGGGAGTGATAGAAAGATCTCTACAGCAAGGTATTAGGAGAATATTCCTTAATACTGCCATGCATTCCTCCCCCAGAATTTGTAGCAACTGCCTAAACCCCTGTGAATCCGACTGGAGAATTTAGGTGCAGTTTTGTCACAACAGTTGAATTTTCAGTGCTGTTGTATTACAATTTCTTGCCTTGGGGGGGAGGTTGTATGTGAGATCCTATAGAACTTGCAACAAGTGTCAATATTGGTGTCCTAGGACCGGCTAAAAGATTCCCTAGCCAGTGGTGTGCAGCATGTATCTGCCAGCTCTTTCCTGCTTTCTCACAACACTCATTCTGATAGTCTTAGAAATCTTTGTATTTCCTTCCTACCTCGCCTACCTCTCACGTCAGTTTGATAATTGATTTTCTTAAATTTTTTTTTTCTTTTCTTTTCTTTTGACCTGCCTGAAATTGCTTTTTTTAGATCTCTTTTATCTTTGGATTCATTACAGCTAATAGTCAAAGGAACGGAAAGTCCCAAGCTGTATGCTTTACACAGGAGTACTAAGGGTAGACGGGCAAAGCCATGGGGACCTTTAGTTGCTCTGGAGGATGGCTGTGGTCTGGTATAGCATGGGGTGACTGTTTTAAACAAGGGAGTGAAAGCCGATCACTAGTGGTTGATTTTTTGTGTCCAATCCACTCTTTTGTACACTGACACAGTGTATTGAGAAACTTTGCAAAGCTGCTTTGTGATTATTTTTCTATTAGTAATGTTATCACAGTGATGCTGTAAGAATTACAACAGTATTGTGAACACAAGCTATTTGTTAGTTTCTTAAATATTTTTTGGTGGGCTTTGTAAAGTGTTTCTAAGGTTGGCTGCTTTCTGATGAGTTACTTTTAACCTTCTTATGATTTCTAAAGAAATTACTGGTAATATTTGTGTTTTAATAGATTCAGCGCATTGTATGATTTCATGCTGAACTTTAATGCTATTTGAGAAATTCTTATATACCTTAAAGAAAGGTTTGTGAAACTTAAGTAGCTCTGTGTGCACAAGGACGTGTTTGCGGTATTTGAAGTATATAGATTGATTTGAATAAATCTGTCAGAGGAAATTTCCAAATGTTTAAAGAGTCAGAGGTATCAAAAAAGTGTTTTATGGCAGACCATCTCTAGAACTTTCACAACGTGGAGAAGGAAGAAAAAAAAAAAAAAATTGAAAAGCAAGAAGAGTTTTCCATTCAGACACATGGCTCTTGGTCCCACGAAGGTCTTGGCAGGTTTGACAGTCTACGAGGCAGAGACACTTCATGTTTGTATGATAAAAAAGTTAAGGGCTTGCTTGTTACTGTATAAAAGTTTATTTCATTGTTTGCATTCAAAGCTGCTGGTGAACTTTGTGTTGTCCTCATCTGAACAGAGGTAGCCCTCATAGGCACCAGTAAAACTGGGTGCTGCACCTGTTCCCTCTAAACAAAATGTTGCATAGCCTAAGAAAGGATTTCATTTAGCTGAAAAAAAAAAAGCCTTGGGAACTTGGCAGGCATCTTTCCTCCCATCTTAGTGTTGGGATATGAGAGGTTTGTAGTTGGTTATAGAGGCCGTGCTTCTAATACGGTACCTCAAAGCCCCCTCAGCTAGCTTGTCAGAATGTAGTGAGTGTGTGCATTTAGCTTTTTTCTATTTAGATGGAACTACTCTTGTGTGCTCCCTAAAATCCACGGATAAATTAATGCAACATAAAGAGTATGCAGGCAGCAGTTAAAATGTTTCTACTGATCCTCTATTTCCTGTGCTGCCTATAGGTCTATGGTACTGACCAGCAGACATCTATGTAGTTAAACAAGTGTTTGGTGCCTCTGAAGAATAATGGGGTGATGCAGCTTTTATCAGACAGAGCCATTTGTCTGGCTCAGGTAATTTAATGCACGTCTTTTAATAATGGGTTCAGATGTATGTAGTGTTTTATTTCATTTTATAAAACAGCTAAACATAAGAAACCTTCCTTTCCCAAACAGTGATGGAATGGTGAAATGTATGTTCCCTGATCATAAATAGGGACTGAATTCCAGTGTACTGACTGTTATTTCTCTTTTCAGGACATAGGGGACGGTTTTACGTGATAGAATGGATGAACAGTCACAAGGCATGCAGGGGCCTACTGCTCCACCATTTCAGCCACAGGTACTACTACTTTTTTTTTTTTTTTTTTTTTTTTTTTTTTTTTTTTTTTTTTTAAAAAATTATTCAATAATGGTTTTTTTCTTTAAAATTTTATTTTTTTGTTTTTTTTTTATGTTGGGAAAGGATAAAAAATATTTTATTAAAAAG
>JAAGNO010005941.1:54214-57363 GCA_033439905.1 Ceryle rudis | reverse complement strand
CTCGAATGTATTAACAGCCACAAGGCATGCAGGGGCCTACCGCTCCACCATTTCAGCCAAAGGTACCACTACTTTTTTTTTTTTTTTTTTTTTTTTTTAAACAATTACTCAAGAATGGATGCTATCCTAAGAAATTTAATCTTTGGATATATGTTGATGGTGTGAAAGGATAAAGAATATCTTATAAGAGAGCATATTAGGATATTGCTTTTTAGGAGGTAATTATTTGAAGGTAGTGCAAGAGCCTGTAGAGGAACACCCTACAAATATTTATTATGCTGCCCGTTCCACAGTAAAAACTGGACAGTGCTTTATAAATCTGGAACCTAAATCTTGTAATTTTCTTGTTAACAGCATATCTGACTGGGAAATTTGTGTCCTTTACTTTACAAAAACTAAGGTGAATTCTAGCTTGTGAAATTTAGTCAATTTACAGTAACTTTCCTTAGCTCCAGTGTTTTTATTACAGCATTACGATAAAAAAAATCTGGATTTAATACCATCTATACCACTGCAAACCAATTAGAAATGTAAAAGAATGTATAGCCATGTGTGCAGATGTTTTGAGAAGATACATTTGTCATTTTGAAACAAACAAAAGAATACTTAAAATTCATCTTATGAATATCAGAAAGGGTCCCCATTGTTATTACAGTTTATTCTTTCCTTACTGAAGTAAAAATACAACAACTGATTGAGGTTTCTGTATTTTTGGGAAAAGTTCCTGTGTTTTCTGTTTGACTACAAACAGGTGTCATATTTTCTCATCTATCTTCTGGGTATTTGAATACCTATTTCTGATTCACAGAATCAACTTTTTTGAGGACTGCTTCAATATTAGGAATAATACCCTAATGTACAAATTCAGTTTATGAATTCATACTGTGTAAAATATGCTTCTAGTTATACTGTTCCAAGTAATACAGGTCATCATTCAGTATTCTCTGTGGTAAACTAAGGACAGACCTAAAAGCAGTACTGCTGTAATCACATAGATGTGTTCTCCAGAAGAATACACTAATGTTTATTCTCAGCTTTGGATAACTGTCGAGCATTTTCATAATCTGTCTCATTATTTTTAAGATCAATTATTGTGTAAACAGCAGTAATCATTATTTTTTTTTTAATTTGGTATTTTTTGAGACAAAAGATTACGGATTTGTGGATCTCTGCTGGACCTGAATCAGAATGTTGACTGGACATTTCAAGGGGAGCTCTGATAATCAAATTGCCAGAGTAATACTAGGAATAGTCATTCAGTAACATTGTCGTCTTGTTATAAACCAAATTCTTTTTCTTATGAGTCCAGACGCATACTTTCATTCTTACGGATTTCTTTGCTAATGGAGCATGCTTATGCTAAAAATTAGTAATGAGAAGAGGTTACTGTACTAACTGCTGATACATGTGGGAGAAGCAAGAACTGGAATTGAAAGTCCAGCAAGTTATGAGCAAGAGGTGAGGTAATGAATTATTGAAGAGTTGTGTGTCAGGTTTTGGTAAACCTCAGAATCTCTTCTAATTCTCTTGGTCATAATATTGTATAAATGCATGCTCATATTCATATCAAATTAAATTACCCTAATCACTGATAATTGTTGATGAGGAGTTTGAGAATATTTGAATTGTTTAGTCCCAATTATTTTGAAAATACCACAAAATCACAAAATTGTTGAGGTTGGAAGGAAGCTCGGTCATCACCTCTCTCGTTCAAGGAGGGTCTCCTAGAATGGATTTCCCAGGACCTTGTCCAGATAGCTTTTGTATGTCTCTGAAGGAGATTTCACAACTTCCTTGGGCAACCTGTGCCAGTGCTCAGTCACTCTCTCAGTGAAAAAGTGTTTCCTGCCGTTTGAACAAAGCCTTCTGTGTTTCAGTCTTTCTGTTGCCTCTTGTTCTGTCACTTGGAACCACTAAAGAGAGCTTGTCTCTTTCTTTTAATACCCTTCTTTCAGGTATTTGTACACATTGAGATCTTCCCTGAACCTTCTCTGGGCTGGATAGTCCAGCAATCTCAGCCCTTCCTCATGTGAGAGGTGCTGCAGTGCTCTGCTGATTAGTGGGCCATTACTGGCCACTCCCTGGGTGGCTTAGAACTGGACACAGTACTCTGGGTGTGGTCCCTAGAGTGGTTCCACCACTGCTGAACAGAGGGGAAGGATCACCTCCCTCCACTAACTGGCAACATCTCCACTAATGCAGTCAAAAGACACCATTTGCCTTATTTGCCACAAGGGCACGCTGCTGGCCCATGTTAACTTGGTGGCCACCAGGACCCCCAAGGTCTAGCCTGTAAAGGTTTTTCTTAGCAGTTTTTTTCATGCCCAGTGTGTGCATGGGATTACTGCGGCCCGGGTGCAGGGCTTTACAACTCCCTGTGTTGAACTGCAGGAGGTCCCAGTCAGCCCATTTCTTCAGCCTATCGATGCCTCTGGTACATCAGCTGTTCCTCCCAGTTTTGTGTCGGCAAACTTTCTGTGGGTGCAGTTTGCCCAGTGATGCCAATCATTAATGGAGATGTTGAGCAGGATTGGTCCCAGTATTGACCCCTGAGGTACTGTGGTGGTTTGACCTTGGCTGGGTGCCAGGTGCCCACCAAGCTGCTCTGCCCCTGCCCCACCCTCGTCTCAGCTGGACCAGGGGGAAGAAAATAAGATGAAACTCACAGGTTAAGACAAAGGCAATTTAATGAAAAGAGAAGCAAGGCTGTATGCACAGAAGCAAAAGAAAAGATTTATTCTCTGTTTCCCATCAGCAGGTGATGTTTGGCTCCTTTACTCCCGCTCCCCCCTTTTCCTAGCTTTTATTGTTGAGTTGATGTCACATGGTACAGAATATCCCTTTGGTCAGTTTGGGCCACCTGTGCCAGTTGTGTCCCTTCCAAAGATCTTGTCCATCTCATCCCACTGGGCAGGGAATGTTGGGAAAAAAAGCCTTGGTGCTGTGCAGGAGATAGCAGCAGTAGCCACAACGTGGGCGTGTTATCGGCATCTTTCCAGCTCTTAATACAAAGCACATCACTGGGAGGGCTACTGTGGGAAAGATTAACTCCATCTCAGTCAGACCCAATACAGGCACCCTGCTAGTTACAGGCCTCCAAATAGACTTCATGCCATTAGAAGCTCATTTTATATTTGGAGATTTCAGGC
>JAAGNO010005941.1:44214-49214 GCA_033439905.1 Ceryle rudis | reverse complement strand
AACTTTGATCAACAGTCTTAAAACATTAGGCTAATTCTTCCTTCATTTTCAGTGTGTGAAAAACCAAAAGGTCAAATGTGACTTGAAATGCATGTCAATTAAGGTGGATGTGGAATGCCTGGGTACTGGAAGAAAGTCATAAAGTCCAGCCTTTCACTGTTAACTCTGAAATTTTTATAACTGCTTGCATTAAGAAGGCAGAGGCATTATAGCATGTGTATTCTTAACAGTATTTCAAAAGTCAGTATGTATAGCTGTATTCTCATAACAGATTCCCTGATTTGACAGAAGATTTTTCTTAGCTCATGAAGATATCATGCTGCCCATATATGGGTTATGTTTTGTATAGCAGAAAAGCTTTGTTGTTTAATTTTTGTATTAACATGTTATAAATTTCTAACGATGTTCTTGGTGGTTGGTGGGAAATAGGGTTCGAGAGTTGTGTCTCTCCCAAATGGCCTTATCCTGATAGGGTTCTGATTTTCTTAAAAGTATCCAACATAAGCCGTTGGTTTTCCATTGAGTGTTATTGCCCACTGCATTTTAGGAGGGGCTGTGATCTGTAAAATCCATATGAAGGCTGGATGTATATACGAGACTATTACCTGAATGGAAAGTGAGATTGTTTAACCTGTAAGGGGAAAAAAAAATCCTAAGTGTATAATGAAATACTGCCTTAGGCTCATGTCAGCACCGAGCATTTGGCATAGCCTTTCTGCTTGCATAGTTGACATCTGAAGTGGTTCCATTTAGACAGAAGACTATCTTAATTGTTACTGTGCTTCTGTGACCTTCCCTAAGACTCCCTAGAAAAATTTCTGCTTTGGTCATGTTGTTATTATTATTCAAATTAAAATAAATGACTTTTTTTTTTTTTTCTGATGCCTTGTTGATGGAAGCTCAGTATGGACAAAACAGGAGGAATGCTCCTTTCTGTCATGAGGGGGAGTCTCTGTTCCCTCTATTTTGGATCTGTGCACGGATACCATTTTCCACACATTTACATTCGGACAGTGTCTCTAAATGCTGTACTTTGTGTTAACTAACTTAACTTGAGATCTGGACTTTCTTTTACTTTCCCTTTTTCTGCCTATTCCCATCTCACATTGTAATAGCTACCTGCCTTCCTCTCTGATCTTGCAAGTTCTGTCTGTTCCATTCCCCCTGTTTCATTTCTCTGACTGGCTCGGAGTATAGCTGTTCTCTTTATTTGTATTTGTTCGGTGGTTCCCCATGTTTGTCTCTACCTTCAATGACTGATGTGACTTAGAATTCTTCAGCTATCCTCTCTTAAAGAGTTAGTGCATCTCAGGCCGTTATTTGTTCCAAGAGGATTGCCAGTTTTGAGTTCTTATGAAGCTTTCCAACAAGAATGTTTATTTTCTGCTATTAAAATTTTATTTGGCTGAAATATTATACAATATTGATAAATGTTATATTAATGTGTAAAAAAATGTATGTTTGTGGAACTAAATGTGAGCAGAAGTGGCAGTAAGATGCTGTGGGAGAAAGGACAAGCAGATGGTGACAAACTACTTTTTCTGAATTCGTAGTTGCTGCTGAGTCCAGATGACATGACGTAGTATTCTTGATTTGGTTTCCAGTAGGATATGTAGGAAACTGAAAACTGTTTAATTAGTAGTGTCTTTCTAGTAATTTAACCATTGGAATACACAAATATAGTGTATTAGGTCTTTTCTCATTGTACCCCTTGTGTTTCACCCTACCATGTGTGGTTTGCCTTCTTGTAACTGGGGAGGAGGTACTTCTATGTTTCTGAGATGCTGCTTCTGTATTACCTAAATAAACTCAGAATTAACAAATCTTCATTACTTCACTTTCATTAATGTCTAAACTACTCTTTGAGTGAAAGAAACATCAGGAAAGATCAATCACAGATAAAACTATGAACATAGCAGTCTAAGTTTCAAGAGCTTCTAGATAAGTTTCTTACCATGTGCTAAGTCTGTAGTCCAAACTATACTGAAAGATCACGTCTGAGGAAGAAGCATTACATCTCTACTGCTGCCACCCTAGGTAACCCTTGCAACACAATCATCAACAGCATCCTGAGGTCTGGTGTCGCATTCTGAGCAATGAGTGCTCCAGTGGTCGATTCCAAGGGGAAAGTGAGCAGCTGCTTGATTGGGAATAAGGACTCACAAAATATTCTTGAAGGTCAGGAGTTGTAAATAAAGTCACTGACTGTAAGGCAGTATGAGTGCGCTTTATGAACTATTTAAGTAAACCTTAGGTACTCAAAATTTAAAGTGTTATATGAAGCTGTATATTTCAGTGAAATTCCAGAGTGATTACATTTCTGCCTTGCACTCTTCCACCTTTCCTTCTCGTTCATTCCAAAATTGGAGACCCCTGTGTTAGAGATTCAGACAATGAATCCTTTTATCTGGCACTTATATTCATTATTCATTGTGCATTGTCAGTGGATTGCTACTTCAGGCTTGAATTAGACATAATTAATCTTAGGAAAGCACTGGTAATTTCACACTTTATGAAGCACTGTTGTTTCAGCACAGCATTGCTGTGGTGGCAAAATGCTCACTGTTGCTATTCAGTAACATATCTTTTAATATTTATGTGCATTCTTGTCTTCATTTTGCTTACTTGTCTATAGGTTCATGTTGCAGCAGTCATGCTTGTATTTGCTTTTGAAACAGTGTTTGGTATTTCTATTTGATAAAGAATTTCAAACAGAAAGGTTAAATTGTCATTTAAATGGTGATGTTAGAAATATCTTTATACTTTTCAATACTGCAAAGGAAAACTTCAAAAAGTGATGATGGACTTCAGAGCAAGAGAAATCAAGTAGATACCAAACTGTGGCATGTTACTTCAGATGATGTGTTGAACTGATGGATGGTAACTGATCAGATATTGTCTATACTTAGATGCTAAGGCCTGAAGCTTTTGGTTAAATGTTTCTAAACCCTCTTGCTATGCACATAGCTTACTAGGAGCTCTAGTTGCATGTGTGAGCACGTATGTTAAAACTTCACTCGGGAAGTTGAGCTAACGTATTGTAACTTCTTTGTTTAGTTTACGCATCTGCCTAGGGAGCAGTTCCTGCTCTGTATCTTAAATAGCTTAGAAACTACTCTAAAAATAGCAGTATCTCTTGACATTACTTACAAATGATATTTCTAGAATGCTGAAAGTATAAAATTATAGTCTGTATTCACAGGAAGGTACTGGAGAAGTGATTCAATGCAGCTACCAGAGATTCCTTAGTTGCACAGCACACAGAGGAGAATATATCAATGTGTGTTTGTCCTTCTACTCTTCCTTTGTATGCTGTTGATTGCAGTAGGAGATGAAAAACTCAAAGCTGAAATTGGACTTTTTGTTTCACTTAGCATTCTTCCTAAGTAGTGCAAAAAAAAAAAAAAGCTAAGTGCTTTTTAAAGTGCTCTCAAGTCTCTTAAGCATTTGCCCAGTTGTTTTCAGTAATTTCACAGTGATTGCTAACTGAAGTATAGTGTTTACCACAGTGACATTTTTTTGATTACACTCTTCATGAAAACTGGCACATAGTAAAAATATTTACTATAAATTTTGCTTATTAAGTTTTTCACAACAAACTTAATTCCTTTGTAGAATGTTATCACAGTCCATAGAAATTGGGGAAAAATAATTAAAATTTTAAATAAGGATGTATTACCTTAGGTAATTTGTGCTGAATAGAGATACATACTTCCAGTCTGAACTACCCTGTGATCCTGACCTCATAAATGGAGTCTAGAAGTAGATTTTATTGTTAGTTTAATTAATACCCTAGCAGTTTAATCAAAATGCAGCAGTTCTTATTGTTAGCCAATTACAATGATGCTAACACTTGTAGTCTAATTACTTCTGTTTTCTGATAATCAATGTCTGTAGTATCATCAGAGTCCTGAGCTCTGCTGGGAGGAGGATGCTGGTTGTGGCTTTATGTGGGATTTAGCTGAGTGCTTTCAAGCAGTCAGTCAGTTGCTAATGCTTTGTGTTGATCCAAAAGCCTACAGACAGTAATCACTCTGGTTTTCTTAGCGCTTTATTGTTATCTGCAACAATTTCCTGAAGACTCTGCAGTTGCAGCAAGCTGAGCTGAATCTAAAAACAAGTTAGACACAAGTCATTTGACTGTAATGACTTTGTTACTGTTAAGTCACTCAACCACAAAGCAGTGTGCTGCTAAAGCGAAGCTCAAAGAATAAAGTGTGGACCAAGACCTGTCCAGACAAAAGGTGGCTAGTCTTTAGGCAGTGCGTTTCTGGAGCGGTCTGAGGTCTGTAGCCTGCTAATAGCACTGGCATTACTGTCTTTACAGGGCTGCAAATCATATCGTGTGTGCGATAGATATGCGTACAACACTCATACTAGAGAGGGGAGAGCGTGAGCTGACCTTTCCCGTTGGCTTGTGTAGTATTAGTAGCTGAAGATGGAATTAGCCTGCCTGCAAAGCTTCAAGCTCTTACAGTTGCAGTGGAAGTACTGACATTACTTCATATTGTTACATTAATGGCCAGTCTGTAGTAAGCCAGGAGCAAAGGACAGCTTGTCCTGTGCAGTCATTGGGTCTGTGGTGGCTCCTGCAAAACCAGCCTTCTGAGCACTGCCAGGTACCGTGTCTAATTTTGACATGCACTTGAAAGCATGTTCTTAAGCTCTTAAAGTCTTTCATTTTAGCTTCTGTTTTTCAGTAAGATATTCTTGAGTATTGAGTTGATTGTCCTCTGGTGGTGAGGCATGGAGAGTTTTTCATTGTGTTTACAGTAGTACCCTCGTGTGAGCTGACATGGCTTATTACAGTAGGGGCCTCTGATCTGAACTGCAGCAGTTTGGCAAAATGGAAAGATAATCTATTCAGAAAGAAAATCTCTGCAAGCTGTTTGAATCTGGCATGATAAAGCAGAGCTTCCTTAGAAGCCATGTATTAGGTGGTTTTTTGTTTTTTGGGGTTTTTTTTATATATATATATATACACAGAATTTTTTATTGTA
>JAAGNO010005941.1:34110-44114 GCA_033439905.1 Ceryle rudis | reverse complement strand
TTCTTAGCAGCCATTGTTTAGGTTGTTTTTTTTTTTTTATTTATTTCTGTATATACACATACACAGAATTTTTTATTGTATTGTTGTAGTTTTGGGTTTGTGCTTTTTCTCCTGATCTTATTGTTGGGGGAGGTTAATGTCTGTGGAACTGAAATTCTGGATTTCTGGAAAATGCTATTTATAAGTCTTTTGAGGTTAGATCTGTGCCAGGCCTGATGGAAAACCTCAAGAAAGATATAAAGTAAATATGTATTGTCTGTCTTGGTGTTTGTAAGGATCAAATAAGGCTCAGTTTTTCTGTCTTGTGTTATTTTATTTGGGAGATGTTTGAAATACTCAGTTTTGTTGAAGCTGTGACAAATTTGCTGCTCTCCTGTATGAAGTATAGCAAAAGTATAGGGAGCCATGTTTATAAAACTTAAGTCTCACTTTGTGAGAGCATCTGCTTGGCCTAGTGTACCCCAAGCTGTTTAATAACAAATTAGAAGTCCTGGGAATACCAGCCAGAATACACAAACAAAATTTTGTCTTCTTCCTGTGCCTCAACCCTAGATCTTTCACAGTCCTGAATCTAGGGCTTTATTTTTATTATTCTATGAGAAGTACTGATTTATGTCCCTACTAGAGTCATAGCTTCTAAAAAAAATGTGCTCACAAAATTTGCTTGCTTAGGTGTGTAGGGAAATAATCCCTGTATAGGCATGTTAATAGGCTTCTTGGCATATTGGAACAGTCATTAACTGGTGCAAACTGCCCTGGTGTTCCGTACAGTGAAACTCCTTTGGTTTTGAATCTTGAAATTTTGCTTTGGGTAATTTCTCCATGCTACAAGTAGGTAATGATGAAAGTAATTTTCCTTGTATGCAAACATGCTATCTGCATGCTTTGATTTAAGTTCTCCAGTGTGTTTGGAGTTCTCTGTCTACATCTATTCTCCGTATCATTTACAAGGAACATACTTATTGCGCTGTTATCTAAAACTTAGCAAAAGTGCGAAGCTTCCAAGATGTGCCTCTCTACCTGTCCACTTTTTTCCTGATCCCTGATACACACTTTCATTGTTGTTTTTTGAGAGAGGGTATAAAATTTTCCATTTGCTCGTCTCTTAGGCTCCAGGGAAATACAGTTATGATGATCTCATGCCTTCCCAATAGCTCCTCAGTTAATGTGCTACCGCTCATATTTAGAACTTCATTGTTTCCTATGAAAATCATTACGGTCCTTCATGACCATATGAAATATTAGGAGTTTAATCTGTTATCAAAATGATTAAAGAGCAGTGTTTTTCCATTCAGAGTTGAGATCAATAACAGATACAGGTTATTTAATATCCTCCACTAAGTTCCCAACCTTAATTCATAAACTATCTTTTCTAGTTTAATTCATAAACTACCTTTTAATATTTGTAATTTCATACATGGTACTAACTTTTTCCTTCTGCTACATCTGAAATTTCTTTATTTCTTAGTTAGCATTCCTCTCTTGTGACTTATACTGCTGTGTTTCTGTTAAGTCCTGCACAGTGTCCTCCTTGAATTATTGCTTCTACCTCAGCCTGTTTATTTGCCATCATCCTGATGTTAATATACAAGTAGTTAAGAGAAGTTTTATTCCCTTTATTTCTTGGTAAGTAGTATAGTTTTGTTGTCTCTTTCTTCTCACCCTTTTCCTCTTACTATCTACAAGTTCAGCATTTCAGTTCTTAAGAGTTGTCTTTTTGTCAAAAAGTAAATTTTGTATCTGTTCCTGGCTTTTTCTTCTTAAGACAGCTCTGAAGACAGAAGATTGGAAGTCTGAAAGGAAGTAGTGGCTAGCCAAGAGCACATGTGTGCTCTGTGAGGACTGTGCTACATGCATTAAGTCTTTAGACTTCTCCTTTTATTTGATTAAAGGAATAATAAACTTAACTGTTCATTGTGGCATAACAAATGAAGATGATATTTAGCAGATCATACATGGACTTCATGATTTGTTTAAATCTCTTTGGGGAGACTGAAAGAAGGTGTGATACATGTGGACAGTTATGCAGTCAGTTTAAGATGACCTCTTTCCAGACATTCAGTACTTAAAGTGCTGCTAATCCTTATTTTTCTATCTGGAGTTGGTGGAAAGATATTAAATAGAAGTTGTCAGTTCTTGAGCTTTTGATCATTCTGAGCTGGTGGAACTGGGTACCAGTGATCTTCACAGTACATAGTCTCCAGGAAAATCTCAAGAAAGAAATTATATACATTGAAAAGATATAACTGGAAAAGGTAATCTCATAAATGTGGCAGTTACTAAAATTCATAGTATGTCTCTCTTGTTCTTCGGGATAGTACAAAATGTAATAGGCAAACCACGTGGAAGTTGCTGAGGTGGTTTTTTTGTTTGTTTGTTGTTGTTTTTTATTCAGAAAGAAATGGCAAATGAGAGGAAGTGTTCCCTGAAGTAGCACTTTGGTCATTTCTAAAGGAAATAATGTCAGTGTGTGGAGATTTTCATCTGAGAAACTGAAGTGAGGAGGAAATGTAGAGGTGGTGGAAAAAAAGGACTGAAAATAGAAAGACATTAGATTAAAGATAGAAGCGTAGAATGTGGACAAGAACTCTAATGACAGGAAAAAATTACTCCAAACAAAAATTGAAGTTAGTGGAGAATAAGTTGGTTAAGAAAAGAAGAGCAGAGATGTCTAACTGTAAAAGGCTGTGAAAGTCGAGATGACAGATAAGGGCTCACAAGAAAATGTTCTAGTAAACAGATTACTGAATCCAAATAACTTCTTTGCTTGCTAAAGGGAAGGAAGTGGGAGAGAAAGATTTGGAGGTGACAATGATGTTTTGATCCTGAGAGAGAGTAAAAGTGTAAGTGTTACTGAAAAAGGAAGACTGTAGCAAGAGACTAGGAAAAAAGGTATGCTCCATTCTACAAAGAATTGATTTCTGATGATGGCTTGGCAGGAATGGGAGAGGAAGCTAACATCTGGATTAGAAACAACTTGAAGGAAGTTCTAAAGGAACTATTGCCATGTGTTTGAATATTCAGAGATGCAGAAGTAGCAGTTAAGTAATTGGAAAAATTGTACTTAAAAGTGGAGTTGTTTCCTGTGAGGGGGCTAAAAGAATTGATGCAGCAGTAAATCAGCACATCAGAGCATATTTCTTACTGCAATGTTACATCTTGCCATGAAGTGTGTAACTCAAGTTGCTTTATGTATGCTATGAAATGATGATGATCACTCAATTTGCTGTATTTTCATCACTTAATAAAAATGTTCTATCTCTTCTGCATAGATATTTGATTTAATGGATGCCAAAGCTCGTGCCGACTGCATCAAAGAAATAGATCTTCTTAAGGTAAAAGATTTGTTTTAAAAATGTGCAACCATCATCAAAATATATTCTAACAGGTATACTTGATGTGTCCACTGTTGCCTGTGTAGAGGCCTCACTTGAGTAATTTTGTAATCTTTATGCTTTAAATAAACATTGAGAAGTAAATACTATAGAAAAATGGGTAACTTTTCAAGTATAAGTTTCTGCTAAACCCACAGTATTGTAAACAGATGCATCCTGTGCACAGTAAAATACTGATTCTAAAAACTGCACTTTCAGATAAGTTTAATGTGCTATTGCATAGATACTTTGAAGCAAAATTCCACTAAAATTGAAATGTAAGTCATCACGTTCATCCTAAAATACCATTATGTTCTTGCAAAATGTTTATCTGTAAGTGCTTCTCATAAGCATATACATTTTGTATCATCCTGAAGTAGATTGATTTTTTTTTTTAGGCGTTGTTTTGTTTGCCTAAATAAGAATGTTTCATTTGTCAGTCTTAAAAGATGAGATGTGCTTAACACTACAATGTGCATTATTATTCTACTTTCTTAGCAACTGAATCATCCAAATGTAATTAAATATTATGCCTCATTCATTGAAGACAATGAACTGAACATAGTGTTGGAATTAGCTGATGCTGGAGATCTCTCTAGAATGATAAAGGTAGGAATTAACTTTTAAAAGCTTGTAACATTCAACTTCTTTCAGATTTCATTCTGTGTGCTCATCACTAGGTGAAATGCAGTAAAAATGTCAGGGACTGTGGAAAAAAAAGTGGAGTGTTTAGACTGTCTTTTTGTTTTTAGTGTGAGGCCAATATTGATACATAAGTATTTTCAGCTCTATTGCTCAGAATTGTAAGTGCAGATAGGGATATAACTAGAGTGAAATTATATTGGCTCTGGGGAGAAGGAAAAAAAAAAAACCTGTGAAGAAAAGCACTGTGACCACCCTTCTGAACAATACATTTTGATGGCATTCCTGTTTTTTGGCACAATTGTGTTTTGTGTTCTCATATTATATACTCTATAATAGGAGTGAAAGGAGAGAAGGGTTCGTGTCATAAGGCAGAAGATATTTCTTCGAGATAGTGAGCTTCAACTGCTAATCATTTTAGCAGACAAAATAAATATTAGAATGGAAATATCATCATTTGACAGGTCTAGTTAAATACTTCTCTTGAGACTAACAAATATTCTGAAAATATTTCATATTTGGTTGAAATTACGTGCAGTAAACTTACTGATGCGTGGTTGTGCATTACGGGCTGATTGCTTTCTTTTGTATTTAAGTGCTTGTTCTTTAGCTAATCCGAAAAACTTATTCAAGATCTGCTGTATAAAGTTTGTATTCTGAAACCTGTATTAGCTTTAAACTAGGCTTTTTACCTTTGTTTGTCATCTGACAACCACTTTCCCTCTTTCCCTACCCTTTTTCCCCTGGGACATGTTTTTAGTATGTCCTTTTGGTGTACTTTCTTGTGTGCACGCCAACATTACTGTTGTCAATGCAGCAGAACTCTGGGAACAAATAATGCCAGTCAGTTAGTGTTCACTCGGCAACAGCCAGGCACAGAATAGAGTTCTGCTATTTTGCTTAGCACCTATATGAATGGGAATATTAATTTCTTCTTTAATGACTTTCAGAGATTTTTTTTAAAATTATTTTTAGCTTTTGAAGAATAGTCCCTTCTAGATTGATAATTTTAAGGTAGGATAGTAAAAATTTAGTTCTAAACAGGTTGACAGTGTTCTGTTAATATTTATATCAAAATCTGGTATTTTTCTTCATCTCATAAATTATTAATTCTGTGGGCTTACATTTCATAAAACATAAAGGAAGGTTTGTCTTTTCTTTTGAATGTTCAGTTTTGACACAACAGTTATTAATATGAGTACTCTGTGACAGATTGCCTTATGACATGTCTGGTCTTATGACCCATTGAAGCTTTTTGTGTTTCCCTTGTTTGGTTGGTTGTTGGTGTTTTTTGTTTTGTTGTTTGTGGTAGTTTGGTTTTTTTGGGGTTGTGTTCCCCCCCCGCCCCGTAAATTTTAAATCCAGTGTGTCAATAATGGCTGCTTCTGTGTAGTTGTTCTCATTACACTGTGTCCAAGTCGTTAGGTGTTTCTTACAGGCCAGATCTTAGAGGGACTTTGTGATTGCCCTCTTAACGTAGGGATCATGTTTAATGTAGCAAACTTATATTGCTGTTTGATGTTAATGACAGCTTATCAGGCTATTATTAAATATGTATGAGGTGTCACAATGCACTCAGTCTTCATGCTGCTGGTGGAGGAAATTATTTGGTAGACTACTTGGATGGTATGTGTTTAAATATGGGGCACATCAGTTATAAAGTGTCTTCTTACAGAATTTTAAAAATGGTCTGAAAAAGAAATGGTATGTAATGGTATGGGAACTTCCTAGCTGAATGGCTGCTTGTCACACTACTCGGGTAAATTACTACGTTGTGTGTTATTAAAACAAACAAACCATGCCTTAGTTCATAGTTTTCCTGCTAGAATGTGGTGCTGTGTCTGTTGGAAGATGTTGAGGCACCTCCAGAAGAGTGCTTGGGTAGCAGGCTTGAGTGATTTGTAGAGAGAATCAAGCATGGTTTTGAAATTATACATGACCACACCTTGAATGGCACTGAAACCTATGTTAATGTGAGGGAAAACTACTTAACTAGTTTGCTTGGGTATTTGTTATGACCTTATCCGTGCATCAGAGAATACTTGGAAAGCTGCTGTGCCTCACAGTGCACCGTAACGACTTCTTTAATTCTTCCATTAATGAACCACATCCTTGCTGCCCAGCTTTTATACTATCCCTCTTGTTACCTGAGAATAATACTCTTTGTCCCTGTTGAGTAGAGAAATGAGGAAAATCACATGGTACGTTCATATGGATTCCAATAAAAGTTATAGAATCTGCTGTGTCCAAAAAAAAAATCAGCTGTGTATTGGCATTTACAAATCATGTAACGAAATCAAAGGTATCTCGGTGGTTCTCTCTGTGTTTATGTATGCGCATATACAGATCTAATCTCCTTCACCTTATTATTTTTTAATTACCTCTGTCACAGGGAGATATTTTAGTATAGCCTCCATTCACAAAAGTAGCGGTATCCAAAATTGGTTTCATTTGACTTACAGTTGAATTTAATTTGCACTACAATATGTACCTCGGTATGTATTGTACAATACACATAGTACATATCAGTACACATAGGCTGCTGGATGAAAGATTTTACAAGTAAATAATTGGTATTTATTGTGCTAGTTCCCAGTTGCTCATGGTCTTTGGTTGTTTGGTGTCTGTGATCTCTACTGTGGAACATGGCGATAGTCCATAGCTACTAAGGTTGAGAACAGTTCATGACATCTTTTGTTACCTTGTAATACCACCTCCTTTTGCAATACACAAAAAAAACCATTGTAAAGCAGGTTTGAGGCTTGATCCCTTTTCCTTCCTGTTAGTCTCTGTTCTCCACCACCACAGACAGTGACAGGCCAAAAATTGTTCTGTGGACTTACTTGGTTTGGTTTTTTTTTTTTTTAAAGCAACAATTGATATGTTGGACAAAAAAAAAAAGCCATTACCAGAGTCTACTAATTGCATTAATCAAGAAAATACATTGTGATTCAGTAGAAAGAACTAGTTAAAGTCTGTGCTGAAGAAATTGAAATGAGAATTTGAACTGTCTTGCAGAATGAAGACCATATTATTTAAGATTAAATATAAAGTTACTAGGAAGGCTTGTAAGAAGGGATGTTCTCAAGACACTAAAATACTGTGGGGGTTTTCCATGAATTTTTTTTTTTTTTTTAAATCAGCATTAAACCTCTAGGTCTATTTCACTTCTGCAGATATTTTTAGTCATTCTGACAAATAATCTTAGCATAGGCAAAAATAAAAAAAAGCAAACTTAAACTGAATATGTCATACGGATCTTAAGGAAGTTAATCATGTTTTGGGAACAAGCATGAAAGCTTTCATCTAAGAAGTTGAAAATATGTTTGCAGCTTTCTCAAGATAGATGGAAAATAATTCTACAAAATGTCACCGCGACAGTTCACTCACTTCAGAGAATACTTTTTGTGCTTAATGTTTTCAACTTGAAATTAAAAAAAAAAAAAACCAAAGCAACATACTGTAATTAGCTAGGTAAAAGAAGAGAAATATTTTAAAACCTTGTCAGCATGAAGTTCATATTGGTATCTCGGGTTTCTGTAGTTTGGAACTGTGAATATTTTGTCCTTAAACATACTTGTTTTTTATAGGACAGTCAAAATACAGAGATAGTCACTTCTTTCCAAGCAACTGATGTATATCTAAATAGCTCCTTGCAGTCGCTGGAGCTCTGTTTAGACTTGCTTGAAATCTGATTGATTATCATTCTGATGTTTCACCAGTGGTGGATATTTTGGGCTTCACTGTGTGAAATTGCATCAGGCAATTTCTTCTCTCCACATGGTCTGTTATGCAGACCCTCCCTCTTTTCTCCATGCCAAAATATATTAGCAGTGAGATTTTTTTTGAACTTGTTTGCAGTACTCTGGGGTTGATTGACTTGCCTGTGCTGCCCTTTTTTAAGGTCTTAATGAGCGGAAGCAATTTTAGCTTCGGTCATTGGCAGCTTTGCCAGCCCAGAGTGCTGCTCCTGCCTGCGTAAAGAAATCACGACTTCATTGCAGAATCCATGTGACTGCAGCCTGAGCATGTTACGATGTGAGGTGGCTACAGGGCAAGATGACAGTCTTTGGGGATTTATAGACAAGTCATGGCAGTGGATTTGGAAGGAACATAGGGACATGGGGTAGTTACTACACTCTGCCTTAAGTATTCAGTGGCGTCTGTGAGGCAGGATGGCACAGAATGAAGAGTTATTCACATTATTCTGAAGTTAGGTGGTGACTAGGTGCAGGTCAGAAACTTCTGCATGAGTTGGCTTTGTTGGTTTGGCAGAGCATCTTGTCTCACTGTTCTTGCAGCATGGCAGAGCATCAAGGGGGCACATACTGCTGCAGAAGCTAATTGACGTTTTCTGTCTGCAAGCCAGCTGCCCTGGATTGCTGGATTGCTAGTAGCCCGTGAGTAAAGATTCTCACTGCAGTGAAGCTGGTTATGTTGCTGAGAAATTTGTAACTTGTTTCTTCAAACTATTTTCTGGTGTATTGCAGTCCTTTCCCAGGAATAGAGAATAGATAACAGTGGGGTTATCTGATGAATGTTGATAGCATGTGTTACCTATATTTTGACTTTGTTTAACTGTAAGAGGGATTTTTTTGATTTTTTTTTTTTTCTGTGACAATTGGAAGATTTTTAGGAGTGTCAAGTTAAGGAAACACATACCTAAGAAAGAGTTGCAGCATTGCAATTTAGCAGGTCAGCTGTTTACCCCTACCTAGGGTGTGACCCAGTGTTTTAGGAAACCCTCAGCTGTCAAATGACTCCATTGCTTGGCTATCTCTTTATCATACAAAAAATTGATTTACATCTTTAGCATTTGTAGAAGATAATCGGTGTATATGTTTGGAAGGCTGGTGGGACAGTGATGATGTCTCCAATGCAGTTTGAATGGCAGTATTGCAGAAGCTGTATTTAGTGCACACAAGTATGTAGCAGGCCAGTAACTCCATTTGCGGTTAGGTTTCCCAAAGATTTAGCTGTGTGAGAATGTGTTTTCAATTTGTCCAAACACAACAATTTCATACTAAAAAGTTACAACCCGCTGCCTGCTAGAGGGCATGTATTTCCAAAAAGGTTGTATGAATTAGAAGATGGCTAAGGAAAAATATATTATGCTACTGAGATGTGTGTTTGGTTGGTTTTAATCTTTTTATATTAAAATCTAGCAAGTATTGTATCTGAAGTATTGTAAGCCCCTTTGTGTCTTGAAACAGTGACTTAAAACTTGGAAAGGAGATTTTTCTTACAATAATGGCTGTGAAAGCTCCCCTAAACTTAAATTCTTCTAACACAAAGAGTTCATATGTATTTAACAGAAATTGCTGGAGAATTGGAGCTGAAGTAGAGAATTTCTGTACATGCAGAGCTGCATGAACAATTGTGCTGCCCAGCTGTGTAGGAATGAGGTCAGGAAGGCCAGGGCATGGTTGGAGCTGAACTTGGCAAGGGATGTGAAGAACAACAAGAACGGCTTCTACAGTTATGTCAATGAGAAAAGGAAGGTTAAAGAAAATGTAACACTCCCCTCCCCCTGGATGAGCAGAAAGCTGAGGTTCTCATCTTTTTTTCCTTGGTCTTTGCTGGCAGCCTCTCTCCCCACCCCTCCCAAGGCCACAAGATGGGGACCAGGAGGACAAAGTCCCTCCCACTGTAAGTGAAGATCAGGTTTGCAAACACCTGTGGAACCTGAAGATAGACAAGTCTATGGGACCAGACGAGATGCATCCCATGAGGGATTGGCTGATGTACTTGCCAAGCGACTCTCCATTACATTCAGAAAGGAAGTCAGGTGAAGTCCATGGTGACTGGAAGAAGGGGCATATTACATCCATTTTTAGGAAGGGTAGGAAGGAGGATGCTGGCAACTACCAACCTGTCAGCCTCACCTCTGTGCCTGGGAAGACCACGGAGGAGATTCTCCTAGAAGGCCTGATAAGGCACATGGAGGACAGGAAGGTGATCAAGGACAGCCAGCATGGCTTCACTAAG
>JAAGNO010005941.1:0-34010 GCA_033439905.1 Ceryle rudis | reverse complement strand
GACAAGGGACGACCTGTGGATGTGATCTATCTGGACTTCTGCAAGGCCTTTGACACGGTCCCCCACAACATCCTACTTGCCGAGTTGGAAAGATACGGATTTGATGGGTGGACAGTTCAGTGAATAAGGAATTGGCTGAATGGCTGCATCCAGAGGGTAGTGGTCAATGGCTTAAAGTCCAGATGTAGAGCAGTGACAAGTGGTGTCCCTCAGGGGTCTGTACTAGGGCCTGTCTTGTTTAAAATTGTAATCAATGACATAGACAGTGGGATTGACTGCACCATGAGCAGGTTTGCACCAAGCTAAGCTAAGTGGTGCAGTTGATACACCAGAAGGACAGGATGTCATCTAGAGAGACCTGGACAAGCTGGAGAAGTGGGCCCAGGTGAACCTCATGACAATGAACAAGACCAAGTGCAGGTTCCTGCACCTAGGTTGAAACAATCCTCATTATCAAAATAGGCTGGGGGATGAGATGATAGAAAATAGCCCTGCAGAAAAGGATTTGGGGGTTCTGGTGGACAACAAGATGGACATGAGCCAACAAGGTGCACTTGCAGCGAAAAAAGCCAATCACATCTTTGGCGCTTCAAGAAAAGCATGGCCAGGAGATTGAGAGGTGATTCTGCCGCTCTGCTCTGGTGAGGTCTCACCTGGAGTACTGCATCCAGCTCTGGAGCCCTCAGCACAGGAAGGACATGGACCTGATGGAGTGGGTCCAGAGGAGGGCCATAAAGATGATCTGAGGGATGGAGCACCTCTCCTACAAGGACAGGCTGAGGGAGTTGGGGTTGTTCAGCCTGGAGAAGAGCAAGGCTCAGGGGAGACCTTATAGCAACCTTCCAGTAACCTTCCAGTAACTGAAGAAGGCTTACAAGAAAGCTGGAGAGGGACTGTTTACAAGGGCATGTAGTGATAGGTTGAGGGTTTTAAACTAGAGAAGGGTAGGCTTAGATTTGATGTTAGGAGCAAGCTCTTTACTATGAGGGTGGTGGAGCACTGGAACAGGTGGCCCAGGGAGGTGGTGGAGGCCCCATCCCTGGAGACATTCAAGGTCAGGCTTGATGGGACTCTGAGCAACCTGATCTAGCTGAGGATGTCCCTGCTTACTGCAGAGGGACTGGACTAGATGACCTTTAGAGGTCCCTTCCAATCCAAGGCATTCTGTGCTTCTGTGATTCTTGCATCTCTTACTGCTGACAGTGTGGCATACTACCTGAGTGACTGTGAATGTTTCAACAGGTAGTGTGGGTGATTGAAATGGCTTTGGCTGAAATAGCTTTTTCCAGATACTTTGGATGAGCTGAAGCTTTCCTGTCTGTCAGAGGGTATTTATTGTTTCTAACAACACAGGGAAGGGAGTAGTAATCAAGATGAATGTGGAGAAGACAGAAGACTAGACAAACAGTTGAGTAGTCTGGGACAAACAGCTAAGTGATCCTGAAGGGGGAAAGGAGAGCATCTGACTGAGAATAGTGAAGACGAGTGGACCAGGACTAGCTAATAAGCAGTGTTTGTGAGAAGGTAGATTGGGAAGTTATGACCTAAGGCAGTAGAGACTGATGAGTATAAGAGAATACCTATAAGAGTAATAGACTGGGAAACTAAGAAATGGCAATGCCAATACTGGACATGAGTGCAGTGAGATTACAGAAGAGCTAGTGTTGCCAGAGAACAGGACAGACTGAGTAAGGATCCTAGAGATGGACAAACTGGCTTCCAGTGTGGAGAGAGCCTGAATGGGGATAACTCGGGCTGGCTGGGAGCAGGACGTGATTGTATAAATGGAGAAAATGAGATGAAGTGACAGAATTTGGGAAGGGACAAGTGTGGGATGGGGGCAGAGGCAATCTGTAGGAATTGCAGATCAAATACAGGGGAACATGAAGAGCCTGTCCTGAAGTATACTGTCACGTAGGCTGTGGAATGGGACTCAAGGTTCAGGATTATTACTGTTCTGCTGCTGTCAGCAAATGTAAATGAGATGCACTGGCAGTACCTGTCCTTTACCTGCAGAACGATGATACGCTATTGTACAGGTTGCTTGGTCAGCTGCAGTGCTAGCTGTGGCTGTAAAAGTGCCATCTCTGGAAGCTGTGCCTAGCAATATAATAGAGAGCCTGCACTTCTGTAGCTATTTTTGTCCTTCTTTTGAATCTAGGGAATTGCTTGCAACACTGCATCTGGAAAATCAAGCATTCAAAGGCTAGAAAATCCTACAACTGAGTCTCTTACACTCTCACAGGTTTATACTGCCTTTGAAGAACCAGTGCTCTATTCAGTGTTAAGGGTGCCACTACTCTGGGTAGAAATATGATGGTGCGGTACGTGCATCATCATTTGTTGCATCTGTGCTGCCTTCTTTGCTATGGTGATCATTGTCAAGGGAGGGAATTCAGGGCAGAGGTTTCATGGTTAATACAGTTGAATGCTCTTCCAAAGACCATCCTTTCATACCATTTCTGGTGCTGTTCCTAAGGGATACTGTAAACCACTTCAATGACTATTTTTTTTTTTGGTGGGAATTGTAATTGCTGCTTCTATATTTCTGATAAGCAAGGTAAAACTCCGGAATTTGATTTGTAGAACTATTGAGCATTTACAGCTTCATCTGTTCTGAGTGGATGAACTGTTCTTTGAAGATGAACTGTTTCATAAAGCTAAGTACATTGAAAAGGAGGTGCTTAAATTGGTGCCAGAATTAACACTTTTGATCTTAATTCTTTGTCCCCATTCTAATCTGTAAAATGGGTATATTACTATCTCATATTTTCTAAGACCATTTGTGAAGATAAACTTCACACAGCTTATTAATTTGATATTCCAATGATGCATACCAGGAAGCTGTACTCCTCCTGGAAACTTGTATTTAATAATGGGTTTTGAACAGTGCACAATAAATAAAGCCTAGAATAATTTCAAACTGCTCATTAGCTGAGTGTCATGAATGAAGGAGAAAAGAGTCTCATTGTAAAGAAAACAGAACTGAAAACTGCACACACATGCTCTCTCTCAAGGGGGAGAAATTATGGTGGCTTTAATACTGAGATTTTTTTTTTCTTCTATTTGCATCCAAATACTTTGTCGTGATTGTGGAAAGAGTATTTTTAAAGTAATATTTTGTGCATGTTTGTTTATTTTCTTTTCATAATACTGAATTGTCATGTTCTATAAATGCAAATTTTAAAATGTGGAATCTGGTTCTTTTGGTTTTCAGCAGTATCTGTGTCTCTTGTGCTTTTTTCTTCTCTGTGACTGCTAGATCTGAAGAATAAAAAAACCCCCACTATTCCCCCACCCATGCCAAACCTCCTGACTCAGTCTTTTTGTTTAGCATATGGTTATGTTTTATAATACAGAACTGTTTGGCACCTTGCTGAAGCTACATAATTAATAAATATTAAAAGCTTCAAAATAATTTTTTTCCTGCCTTTTTTTTTTTCCACTTTTTGTATCAGCTTTACTCAGCTTTTTTGTGTACTCATTTTTGAAAAGACTTAAATAGTGTACCTTGAAGAAGCATGTACTGTGTTACATGGATAGAGTAACACAGTATGTGCTAATTGCAGATCAAAGCTAAGTTACTTCTATATGCCTTTAACTAAAGGAGAAACTTGGGACTTTAAACCAGTCAGGCTAATTTTTGCCACTAACCTTTTTAAAATCAAAGCTAATAAAAATTTCTTTTTAGAACTTTTTATTTTTTTACCTCCTGCAATTAAAATATAGTTCCTCCTTATTCAACTTTGTCTACACATATGCATATATGCTAGCTATGCAGCAGGTAAAAAAAGGGTCTGGGTATTCTCAGGAGAAATGGCCACTCTGCAGATAGAGCAGTGAAGATCTAAAAGAAAAAGCATAAAGCCCTGCCAAGGTAGGAGGGCTAATTCTGGTAAGCTTTTGCTCCCCATATGTGTGTGTTTCTGGGGTGTCTGACAGGTGCTCCACTGTCACCTCTGCCCTCAACCACAGGTCACCAGAATGAGAGCAGTGGCAGCAGTTTACCATGTGCAAGTTACATGTATGTTCTGGTGGAAGGCAAGCTGACTGGTTCTGCAGTTTACAATCAGTGGCATAATTGGGCTGGGTAATTGCCAGGCAGCCTTGTTAGTTTTTCTGTGAATTGGCCATTCTGTGTCTCCCGTTGGAACGCCAAGAATAAGTGGACAGATTTTTTGCTATAATAATTAGACTATCAACACTGTTTTCTGTCTTGCGGACAGTCCCCTTCAGACATCATAGCTGAAGCTATAGTATAAGCTGACTGGCTGTACTTGTAGGGAGAGTAATGGTGCCAGTCAGCCGTGAAAAGTTAACTTGTCATTAAACTTCATTTACCTATTAACACAGCTGTTAAAATAGCTCTACCTGGGGCAGAATGCTTGGAGTATTTCATCTTTACTTTTTCCCCCTGGTGCTAGAATTGTCTGGGTGCGTGAACCTTTAAAGAGCAGGGAGAATAGAAAGATCTTATTAATTAATAGTTCTGGATGCCTCTTTTTTTTTTGTTTGTTTGTTTGAAATGTGCTACAAACAATACTTTGGGATTATTTTTAGTTTTTCACATGGTTTTGAAAAATGTGCAGCATCAGTGTTTTTACTATATGAATAACTTGCTGAGAATGAAGAGAGAAAATTTTGAATTAGTCTGTCTTATTTGTAGTTAAAAAAAAAAAAAGAAAAAAAAATTAAGATGGTAGCCTCTGTATTTACTGTGGCATGCTATTGCTTTTTATTAGGAGGTAGAGTTAATGATTCAAGCGTGAGTTTCATCTCGTCATGCTGTACCAGTTTTCCCAAGGGGATTTATTGGAGAGAGATGCATGTAAACAAATACTGTTGAATTTAAACATGTAGCTGTGTGTTTTAAGAAGCTCCACTCAGTGGTAACAGCAGAGACGGTGGAAAGGATGCAGTATTCAAAATTCTATTTTAGTGGCTCTGCAAGTAGATCTGATTTTGGTAGGTGATCTTTATGTATGAACACTGTACGTTCTTGGTTTTTTGCATGAGCCAAAATGTTTGATGGAACAGAGTGACTGTAGGTGGACTACTCAATAAGGAAAAAGTGAAATGAAGCCTTGCAGTGGCAGTTGAATAAATATATATATTTATGTATATGTGACTTTGTTCAGAGCTTTCAAAGGGATGTGAGTTTAATCAGGAATCTTATTAAGACTGATCAATAGTTTATTAGCATGAAAGAATATATATAAAAATGGAAAATATGACAGTGGGCCTCTATTTTTCTTACAAGGCTTTCACTTTCTTGCAAGTAGATGTCTTTGATTGTGAGTGCAAGAAGATTGTGTTTGAGAAGATGTTCCTATCTCAATTCTGTGGTGTTTGTGTGGTGGTTTACTTGTTACAAAAGACCGGCTTAATTCTACTAATTTGGCTTTCTGTTGCTGGCAGGTACTTCTATTAATACCATTACGTTGTCTGTTAGTTTCTGTACTGTGTCATAGTCCTTTTTTGCAGTTGATTAAATAAAGTTACTTACTGTATACTAAGTTCACTAATAAAGGAAGATTGATTATTTTTGAAATACATTTTTTGTGGATTCTAGAAGGGAAAAAAATGACCATATGACATCTTCAGTAACTGGAGATGTGTAAATAACTGTAAAGAAACTTGGAAAAAGAACCAGGTAAAGGTTTTATTTATTTATTTTTAATTATTAGTCATTTTGTTGGCCAAATCCTTGTTACTTTCTGTATATATTCAGCTGGTGGATGCCAAATAGTTTGGGATTGTTTGTTTTTATTTTCATTTGTTCTATTTTTACAACTAAGAAACAGCTGCTGTTCTTGAAATGTAGGCAAGTTTGACCAGCACATGATCAAATTGGATGAATGAATCAAGATGTGGTGGAAAGGTCTGGTTTTGTTCTGTGTAGAAAGCAAGGAAACATGGCAGAAAACTTACCACGGTGGCTGCATTCATGGATGAGCAGTCAAATATAAATCCTGGGACACTGCTTTCCTACTAGAATTATGTAGCCTTTTAAATTGAAAGTAAGGCTTATGTAGAAACTTTGAGTCTCTGATCTTTAATGTGAAATGTAGAGATGTTGAGGTCCATCTTCACCGGTCTATCTTTTTGACCCTGCACACCCTTGCCCGTTCTGGTTTGCTTCTATTGTATTCACAGTGAGAACTCTTGCTTGCACTTGCATAACTTATTACAGCTGCCTGACCTCCTCTTTCCTCTCTCTGTTCTTTCTACTAGCCCATATTAGAAAAAGACTCCCCAAAGAAACATAGGCAGAAGTGGCCAAGATCTTCATTACGTGTGCATCTCTTCCCACAAGTTTGTTGAATCACTGTGTTCTGATAAGTCTATGAAATAAAATATAAATAACAAAACTTTTGTATTTTTGTAAGGCATAAGTACAGACAGATTCAATCAAGATCCTCATTGCAACATGAAAGCAAGGAAAAGGCATCTATTTAAAGCAAGGAAATGGTCATTCACACTTTACTTTTCCCCTGGTTCCTCTCTTTCAGAAGGCAGCTTTAGCCTAGAGCATGTAAAGTGAAAAATTCAGGTATATGTTCTTATGGGCTTGCTTGACAGCCTTATTTTTTTTTTTATGACTGAAAAATTGTTTAGATCAGTTCATCTTTCAGCAAGAGATTTTTTGTTTGTTTTATTTATTCCTGATTTCCCCCCCCCCATTCAATGAGGTTTATGCCACGCTAAATCACACCTTAAAATTCTCCGAGACGCTAATGTCAGAACTGAATGCTAAATGTTTTCCAAGCATGGTTACTGAGACGTAGGCAGTCGTATCAAAAAAACCCCTCCAACTGTATTGAAGTCATCTATGCTTACTGGTCTTTACTTATCTGCAGGAAATTCTTAGTTTTCTTATAAAACCCAAACATAGTCCTGCATATTTCCTTTAAGAGTATTCTCTTAACTGTAGTTGTTAAGCCTAGATAAGACCACTTGTTGATTGCTGTCACTTTTTGCTTTTGGAATTTGAACTTTAAAGCATCACCTTTAGAAATCAATTACAGTGTAACTCTGCGATTTTTATATTGATATAAAACTTTGTCCCATCTATCTATTATTTTTTTTTTTTTTTAATGCCTCCAGGAAACTGAGGTATATGCTGTTTAGGTGCAGGGCAGCTATATTTAACTTTCCTAGGATGGGAACATTCAGAGAATATTTAATTTTTTCTTAGCTATTCATTAGAACAAACCAGGAGATTCCCACTTTCCCATAATGAAACTGCTTAGTTATTGTTTAAAAAGGGACAAAAAGGAGAACCGGTGATATAACCTGCCTACTTTAAAGCTCTTTAAGGCATTTGGATAGTAAATTTATGGCCACAAAGATTTCCAGTTGCATTAAATGATTGAATAGTAGTTTAATGACATTGTGAAAACTCTTGAAAGCAGTTTTTCATGATTCCATTCTCAAAGATATGGATGGAAATTTCATGGAATATTGCCTTTGAAACAGTTTTTTCTGTGAGACAGTGTATTGCCTGAGCAGTATTCTCTGTTTACCTGATAAAACACTAGCTTGAAACACTGCCCAACTTTGTAATGCACGTGTACAAGGAGTTCCCTTTTTGTCCAGTTTCAACTATGTCAAGACTGATCTTTCAACCTCAAACAAAATTATGGTTTGGGGTTTGTTTTTTTAAAAATTTTTTACACTTTAGAAGATGAGCGTTCTGAGGGAACATCAAGACTGTCCTCTGAGCCTCAGACAGGTGCAAGACGTAGAGTAGTAAAATGTTGAAATTGAGAGTACTTCAGAAAGCTATACGACAGGCTGTATTCCTTTTGAGGTCAAATTTGAGCAGCTAATTGCAACTTGTATACAGTGCGAGTGTATACTAAGTTAACTTGACTGTGGCCTTTGGATGCTTGAGATGTTACAGCACTAGGCAATGAATTAGTTTCAGTATTTAACTGAAATGTGGTGCTTCTATGCTCTGCTACAATAGAGGTTAAAAATGTTTTGGCATCATGTCTCCTGCATTTTGACTTCCCTGTATGGAAGAGGCAAACCCCCCAACCATTTGAACTGCATCTTGCATTGTGGACTATTTTAAAATGGAGGAGAGAAAAAAGTATCCGGCAGTGAATACATTGTTAATATGGGCTATTTGAATTTAATTATGCTGTTTGGCATAAAATGGGTTTGACCATGTTTTCTGACAACCTACATTTCATATTAGAAGTTAAGGTTCTGCACAGGAATGGGATTCCTTTGATTTACCGACTTTTCTCAGAATTAACGTTGCCTGCTGTAGTGTTGCCTAGAGACATAGAACTTGTTTCAATAGCTAGTTTTGCAAAATCAATCCTTTTTGGTAGTGGAGGTTTTTCATCACTGTTTTTGGCTATTATTGGTGGACAACAGACCTAGAAAATATTGTGAATATGTATTTTGACAGAAGATTATAGTATAATTAGTTGCTACAGAAAATAGTGTTCAGTTAGTTTATTTTAAAGATAATTGGATTATTTTAAAACCTATACAAGTGAATATGGTGCCTGTTTCTTTGTTTCATTTAAACATTGTTAACAAATCTAGCCAGCTCTCTTGCATCCTTTTTTAGATGGATAAATTCTACACAGGGTTAATATTATTGATACTTTCAGGAAGAGAAATAATAATGCAAAATTATTAATGCCCTCAGTATGAGGCTACATCTTAAACTGTTTTATTGCATACTTGCATTGTAAGAGCTCAAACTGATTTTTGTAGTGTACAATCGGCTACAGTGTTACGGATGGCAAATGAATAAAATGTTAAAAGAGGACTTGTATATTAATACTTTGAAAGTGCTATGATGTACTTTACAGATTTCCATTCCAATGTATGTAATGGAAAATCTGCACGTTTCAGACATTTTGTGAATGGTGTTTCATGACTGCTTGTGCTTAGATTTGAGTTAAAAAAATAATAATTCACAATGTTTAAATAAAATACCTAGTTATGATTATGACAATTTTAGAATGCATTTTAAATCAAGGAACTGTGCTTTCATGTGCACATACTTATATGTATTGTGTATTTGTTTTTAAATGAAAAGAAACCTGGTCTCCATCTTCCTGTTGACATCAAACAATCCTCTGATATGCAAATCCAGCTATGGGGAGAACAGATACACAGGGTTTGTTTGGATTCAGTCCAAGACTGAGAAAAAATTATATTTAAAGTAGTAATTTTTATACCTGGCCTCATTTAAATGAAAATTCTTTTTGAAGTAATCTCTAAATAAATACATTTTGGTAAAATGTTATAATCTTTTGTATGACTGATGCATTTGTACTGTAGCTAGTTTAAAAACATCTTTCTCATATTCCTGCATGTCTCAAATGTGTAGATGCAGCTGTCAGCTTCTCAGTGGCATATTTTAACATGGTATATGAAAATATTTTTATATTTCCACATAATAAATGTTTTGGTATATCAACTTTCTTACAGTGTGCAAGAATGTGAAGTGTGTGTACATATCCTATTAAAATACATCTAAATACTCTGCTTTCCATCTAAAATTTTGCTGGTATTAACGTTCTGTATATTATTTCTGTGTTTAACTTTAAATCTGTCAAAAAATAATTATTTTTTTAAAAAATACTAAAGCAACAATTTTTCAGTCTTCTTTCCTTTAGCTGCAAAATTTATAATGATCAAACTTGGACATTTTATCATTGGCTGAATTTCAGGCTTTTAATATATGTTTTGGAGGACTGTGTTATTCTAGTCCCTGAATTTATTATTTGAAGGAGATTTGTATAGCAGAGCATAATTATGTTTCACATAAGCTTTAACAGGCCATCGAACTGTTACCAGTGATTGGTAATAGTTGTTTATACAGGATGGAAAATATGTGAACACAAATTAGATCACTATGCAATTTTCAGAAATCCTCTTTATATGTGGTAGTTTCTAAGACTAATCTGGTTGATTCTTGTCACATGATCTTTGAATGTGTGTCATTTTTTTTTTTTCCTTGTGTTTAAAAAAATGAGGATATGAAAATCACCGTTTGTGTAAGGAGTTGTTTCATTTGGGAAGCTCTGTGGCACAACTTACCTGACCTTTATTTGTTTGGTGGCCACTTACTTTATGTTAGACTATTGACCATGTTAATCCTGCACTGGGGATTGCCGAATACCATATAAATCCTTTTTTGAGATACCAGTTTTCTTTCAATCGTGTCATTTGTGGCTCTGTGTTGACTCACTTAAACATATACGTTAATGATACGTATATTAATATTAAAGGGAAAAGCTTTCTTCATTAAAAAATTTTGTTAAACCTTTCTTACTAGGTTGTGAGCCTCTTGTGTTTGGTTTTGAAGGATTTCAAACTTTTCTTTTTTTCGGACATTCTATGCAAACTTCACATTTTAATATTAATTGTTCATCCTTTTTTCTTTAAGCATTTTAAGAAACAGAAGAGGTTGATTCCTGAAAGAACAGTTTGGAAGTACTTTGTTCAGCTTTGCAGTGCCTTGGAACATATGCATTCTCGTCGTGTTATGCATAGAGGTAATATAGGATCAAAGATGACTTGTCTTTACTAAACCTTTTACTGTGTGAGAATTAAGCTGGTTCAATGCAAATGACACCAAATGACATTGTAATGGAATCAGTTTTGACAACTGTCACAATATGTGTTTCTGTAATGTTTTATAAGTAACAGAAGAGTGTGACAGAAGTTTGTGGCTGTACGTCTGTTGTGGTAGGCATTTGTTTGCAGCAATGGCTTGTGATACCAAGTTTTCAAAATAAATGGTAGTTTTGTAAGTGATGGAGACCCTGCCACTGCTACCTCTTTGCTTGCTCGATTCATTTTACTGTAAGTTATTTTCTGTCCTGTTCTTATTCCTCTCTATCTGCCCATTGTCTATCCCAAGTATTGTTACCTGCATCCTTGCACAGCTATATATCCATTCTTTTCACCCCTTGCACCTTTTTTTTCTTACAAAAGACTTTGCCTCCTGCCATGCCTTCTGATGATGTATAAGCCTTTCTCCCACTCCCTTATGTACCAGATTATTTGCTTCTTTCCACTATTTCCAATCTCTGTGTCAAGTACTGTGTCCCAGCAGTCCTTGTAGTTGCCAGCTATCCTTGTCAGGTACTAAATCTCTTTTACCCATTTTAAATCTCTTTACTGCTGTCTCCTCCATTCGTTGTCTTCATTTTACCTTGTAATTCCGAGTCAAAGAAAACAGATCTCGGATGTACTACTCTTTTTTATTATTATTATTTTTTTTCTTCTTCCTTCATGGAAATCCCTCTGGCTGTGAGTTACAAGTTTATATGGGCTGTCTCTCTGGGTTCAGGTGGAATTGCATTTCTTATGTTGGTGGCTTCTTTTGGCTGGGATGCAAATAGCTGCCTGAAATCAAAAGTTCTTAATTTCTGCTGAGCTCTGTTGTTTGCAGCTAGAGATGTTGCACTCTTCAGCAGATCAATTTAGATGCCCCTACAAATGTGATTCTCCTTTTTTTTTTTTTTTTCTTTACGCCATTTGTACAAATATCTGTAAGTTGAAATTATACAAAGAGGACATAAAATTACACATTCTTTCCATAGGTTATAGATATCTTCCTTTAAAGCTTTTATGGATATACTAGTTTATCTCGGTGTACTTTAGCTCAAAACCAAATAAGAATTTAAATTTCTTAAACTGAAATATTACCTTCAGAGCTTCCAACAACCTTGTGACAAATCTAACAATTCCATGGATACACCCCAAAACCAAAGACAATTACAGCTGCTTTTAAGTTGAAGTGATATCTGTGTTGGATTGTTGGATAACACAAAAGGTTATCCAAACTTCTGAAAACTAGGACAGATAGCAGTATAACATAATTGCTTCTGTCTTCTTCTCTAAAGCTTACAAGATTTTGTAAGTTTTTACTGGAATCCTGAAAATGCTGGTGTTTCAAAGGTTATTAACTGTTCTTTTTACAATACCCATATCTTCTGCAAACTGTAATCCCCTGTTATCATAGTTAAGTGATTTTCTTTAGGTTTAGAGCCACAGTGAACTCTTGATCTGAGTAAGAGCTGAGAACGCTTGCTAAGTAAATAACAGGTCAGTTTATTTAGGAAGATAACAGGGTAGGTATATTGTTAAAAGTCATAAGGTAAAAATCCTGTCTCTAAAGGATTGAATTAGAACTTAATCTGAATATTACTTGTGAAAAATAACTGTCTGGGGTATACATATCTTTTTTGTTTGGTTGGTTGGTTTTGGTGGGTTTTTTGTTGGTTTTTTTTGTGGGTTTTTTGTTTGTTTGTTTGGTTTTTTTTGTTGTTTTTGTTTTGTTGTTTTTGTTTTTGTGTTTTTTTGTTTGGTTTTTGTTTGTTTGTTTGTTTTGTTTGTTTGTTTGGTTGGGTTTTTTTTGTTTCTACCTGATTAGCCTAATTCCACTGATGAGTTGAAATAACCATTCTCTTGAGTAAAACTTGTGTTTTGGTGGTTTTTTAATGCCTGCTATTAAAGATAATTGGTTGCCTATTTCAAATAAATAACATCATGCCATGCTGTGTAATCTGATCAGGAAAAGTGATGAAAAATGTTTTACGGTCCTTGAAAACATTTTTGATCTATTACTGAAGACAATGAGAAGTTTTCCAGTTCTGATGAAAGTCTTTATATATTGCTTATATAAAGTAATAATGGACTCCCTATATATGTTTCTGTGGGTGTGAGGTGTTAGTTTTGTCATTGTTTGTTTGTTTGCTTAATTTGTAAAAAATACTTTCCATGGCTCTTATTTTTTTTTACTTGATTGATGTTTGTATTATTAAAATAATTAATTTGAAATTACAAATCCCAGACTTGCTCTTTCTGAACAGCACTACCAAATTTTGTTAGTATTATCTGTAAATATAAACCTCTTTTAATGTGTTATTACTAGCAGTAGCTTTTCTTGCAACTTCAGTGTGACTTTTCAATTTATTTTTTTTTTTTCCCCAGATATAAAGCCAGCTAATGTGTTCATTACAGCTACAGGGGTAGTAAAGCTTGGAGACCTTGGACTTGGTCGATTTTTCAGCTCCAAAACGACAGCTGCACATTCTTTAGGTAAGCTTTCTCTGAGCTACATGTTGGAGAGATAGATTTTTAAATGGTGGGAATACTGTGCCCACTTACAAGGAGGAAAAAAGGGTTAGGTCCAGCTAAACCTTTTCTTAAGTAACAAAAAACTCTGAAGGGTCAGCACCATGGACAAATACAGACAAGCTGTAACACTGAGGTGTCACTTTCAGCAGTACAGTTCCTTGGTTGGTTGGTTGTGTGTGTCCCATCCCTTGTTGTATCATCCCCCTCCCGTTTGTTTGAATCATTTAATGCACGTTCCTGGCTCAAAACAAGTCTTCGTGACAGCAGTGTTTTCTAGAAATGCTAGGAAAAAAGAAGATCAATAATATAGATGCATTTTTTAAAATTCATTTGAACTTTAATCAGTGTGGGAAAGTGTCTAGTAATTCTGTGTGTCTGTAAACATAGTTTTGATGAGACTGGTTATATGCTTTGAAAGGACTAACAGAGGAGCTTTTCCTGTTTTAAGGTGGAGTTTGTCAATAAAAGCTAAGTCAAGGAGGGATCAGAATTAGGCTTTATGAACCATAAAGGCTTCAAAACTGAAACAAACAAATACAAATCTCAGAAAATTTCTTTTTTATAACAGTAGAGAAAATTCTGAAATGCTGAATTTATTCTTTGCTAGCACATTAGAAATAATACTGTATTTTTTTTCCAACAGTGTTCATATAATTTGCATCTTTGGTGCAGCATGTATATTTTGGGATGATTAAGGACCATTTAAAGAAGAAAAAGTAAAAATTTGGCAGATATTTTAAGTTCAAATGTTGTAAAGGGACAAATGACAGAGTATTAAGAGACCTCTGTAAAGGAGAAAAGCCATGTGGCATCTGCTTTAAAGGCAAATGTAAGAATTAGTGTTTAGAGTGCAGTCAGGCAGATTTTTTTTAGTTAAAGTTGTCGTCTTCCCCCCCAGCTGAAGTGGCTGTGTTCACTAGTTGCTGAAGTCAACCCTGTTCAGTGACTGCAAAGGGTGTGAAATGAACCTTTAGATCCCTTAAGACCAGGACCATTGATAGCAGCATCTAGAATTGTCTCCTGTTCCTTCTAAAGGGTATTGAGGGAGGTAGAGCACTTAGGTAAAATGAATTCAAATGGTTCTCAATGAGAATTTCTAACAAATGAAAGTGACAATTCTGTAATTAGACATTTGAATGTTTTTATGTTTGACATGAGTGCATGATAAGGAAGATAATATCTAAGATAGGGACCATTCTTGCTTTCTTAGGGCCATGGGAAGACACAAAGAATTGTGTTTGCTCAGATGCTGATGCTTCTAATTACACTATGAAATACCAGATTGCTTGGATTAAAATACGCTGTATTTATCCTCATCTCTTAATTTACCTTTATTCAGATAGTCACAGTTTTCAGTACAGTGTGGAAAAAGAGAGGATAGATGTTCAGCCTGTTTGTACCACATTTGAGGAGTGTGATACTTGTGTTAACAGCTGAGAAAAAACTATTTTAGAAAGGAAATTTTTTATATGATCCTTACTTCCCTATCTTCCAGAAAGCCTTTGGTCACTCTCTTTTGTGCCTTCCTGTTTTTACCATGTTTGATTCATACTTATACTAGTATAGTTAAAACCTCAAGGAACTGCTGAGATCTTAATAGGACTGAAGTGAAACTTAAATACAGATGTGCAATCTTGCCTTACGAAAAATGTGAAAGAAAGAGACAGAGAAGAAGCAGTGAGACCAGACTGGAAGTGTGCTTGGGTTCCATGTCAAAGTTCAGTTATAACTCTGAAGATCTGATACTAGTTCATGGCACAGTGCTGCTGTTCTTGCTGCCATTATAGCCCAGCAGCTGTCTCTGGCAGCACTGTGGAGATCTTACTTGTCATAGTTGAGTCCTACTACTGCCTGTGAATGGAAGAAAGATGTAAATGAGCAGTGTGAATAGGGACCTGCTCCTGGACTGTATTTGCAGGAAGCTGTAAATCCTAATCTGTGGGTAGGAGTGCAGGAGGAAGGCAAAAGTCAATTGTGAGGGCGGGAGAGCCAGACCTGTGTTCTGAGGCAGAAGTCAGGAAGTTCAAGAGGAGCAAACTGCTTCAACTGGGGTTATTTTGACTCATTGCAACAGAATGGTTGCAAAGGGACTGAAGGCAGAGCTGGAGTTAAAAACAGTGTAAAACCTCCAAGCCCTTTTAAAGCTTATCTCTTACAAATAAGAGAGTCATCCTGAGAGTGAGGAGTAGGGGGGTGGAAGCTTTATTTGTAATGTTGGGTGCTGTGTCTTTGTAGAGGAGTTGTTATTTTTATTTGGTTTGGTTTTTTTCCCTGTCTGCTCTTCTCCCATTTCCCTCTGCATTATGACCTAATGTCAGAATTCAGCCTAGAAAAAGGTTTTGTTCAGCTGTTAACTTGGGCTACGGTAGAGATAGTGACATTTGGACTTAACATGTCAATGGCAGAGACTACTTTTAAAAATTAATTTCTCATGCATTTTCTGATGCTGTTTTTCCTGAAACTTCCTTAAAAGTTGTATCTTTTTACGATTCCATAAACCTTTGGTGCACAAAGCCTAGTGAATTACAAGCGTGTTATGTGTAGCAATTTATACTTGTTTACGTGCTTTATAAAAATTTCAGTAGCAAACTAGATTCAGGCTTTCAGAGATAAAGAAATGTACTAAAATTTTCATTAGCTACAGATTCTAACTGCTAATTATGAATAATACTGATTTAATTAGAATACTTGCTGATGGTCCATTCTGAAACAAAATACTGCACTGGGCAAGGTTTATTTATGTTCTTAATCTATACAGCCTTACTAAAACAGTAGAATTTTCTATTGTGGCATGTATGTACCTTTGTGAAAATAGAAAATCTTTCTTCCAAAAACTCAAAGGAAATTAAACCATTTGGTATTTTTGATTCAATACAAACTTGACAAAATTTTTTGGTTTCGGAAGACTATATTAGAAAGGTGAAAATGATCCCAGAAAGGGTTCTTTTTCCTTTCCCTGTGACTGCGTATGTTAGGGGGTTTTGTTATTGTTATTTTAATGGCTGAATTCCAGGTCTTATGGTTTTTGATGAAATGGCAATTCTGAGGATAGCTCATGAAAATGTGCATTTTTACATCTTTGTTACTCATTCAGTGGATTTAAAGATGGTCCATTTTTTAGTATTTAAATTAAAAAAAATAAAATAAGATTACTGTACTTCTATGCAGTACGACTTCCATGGTACTTCTTTCTGTGGCACAGAGCTGTGTTATGAGGGATTTGATTGCAAACTCATGCAGGTTGTGGGGAATAAATTAACTTGTAAAAATGTGTGCAAATAGTGCTTTCCTCGTAGATACGGATGTCTAACCTAGAAGAGAGCATCAAAGCCAGTGCTGAGGTGGTTGTATGCAGCACCATTTTGCTGTGCATAAAAAAAGCTTCGCTTTCATACTCTTAACTAAACCATTCTGAGAACCTGCACCCTAGGGTAGAGGAAGGCTAGTAGGGAAACGGTAGCTGATTCATCACAGTCATCAGAGAAGCTGCATTAAAACTGTTCTTCTTTTATATACAAAACCTGAGATATCTGACAGTAGTTTGTGCTGTTACAATGCTACATTATAAAATAACTCAAGATACTTATAGATTGATTTCTGCAGGTAGACTGTGTGCATAATATAGGCTAAGTTGCAGAATTATTTTGGAGAAGTGCAGTAGTTGATGTCCTATGTCTGTGACTGAAGGTGCCTTTATGACTTAGAAATATCCTCCACTTTTATTAAAATGAATAAGTAAAATACATAAATAAAAGTTGTGGAGAATTTGTTATATCAAGTGGTTGGTTACCCTCACTACTCCATAACAGCAGCCTGTTTGTAACTTTATTTGTATATTTTCAGCATCAACCATTCATCTTGTTAAGTGCTTACACGTTGTGTTGAACTCTGTATTAAAAAAATTCTTCTGATCTCATGGACACCAAGTCATTCATAAAACTTTATTTTTTGATTAGTGCAATTGGGCCTTTTTTAATTTTTTTTTTTTTTTTAATTTAAGTCTTGGTTTGGAATTCTTTGAAAATCAGAAGTTAAAGTGATTTTAGTCTCCTTCCTGAACCTTGATAGTTATGTATATCAGTGCATGGAATGTCAGTAATAAATGTATGGCCTTTTTAAAAACTAGTCTACTGAACACATTCTGAATCACCCGTTACATTTTATATATGCAGTATTAACATGTACCAGGCAGATTTTTCTCACAGCTTAAAAATGCTTGATAGTACTTAGAGCTAGTTACTGTATTTCCTTGCACTCCTCGATGCACTGTTGCATTTTAAGTGAACACACTTTCCTCTTTATGTCAGCTGCAGCATGAGTTATGTGTTTATGCAGGTAATAAGATGAACTGTTTATATCACAACTCCTTTATTCATAATATTTTTTTTGCCTCTCATCCTTCACATTCAGCTTCTGTCCTCCTAATAACCACCATTTCCATTATGTCCATTGCCTCTCCCAGTAGCATAAAGAAACAGCACTTCTTGGATCTGCAACATCTTTAAAGAGAGGGAGAGGCAAAGCAGCAGCAAATTCTGAGGAAGCAGTTTATTTGACCCAAGCCAGTTTCAAGGAGATTACCATTTAGACCTACAGGTTATTGAAGATGTGCAAATGCAGTGAACAGAATGCTAAAGTTACAGATTTTGTTCTTAAAACATAGTCACCTCAATGTGTGACATCTTCGTCTTGTATTATCCCATTTCTTTATCTTCCGATGAGTCAAGAAAGTTACATGTCTTTATAGTATTGTGATGCTGTCTTTCACTTAAAAAATCCAGGAAGGAAACATAGTATAATCAATCTGGTAGCTGGTTGCCAGCAGCACAGCTACGTACTGAGATTACTCACCATTTTAAAGAATTGTTTCAATACCTTCAGTAGTTCCTGAATGTCAGAATAATGAATCTTTTGTGTCATGCTCTGTTAAAAACAGTTTACAAGTAGTAATGATGTCTAGATCTTCAGCTTGTTTTTGTGATTCAATGACTAACATAACTGTAATTTAAACTGTTTCACTTGTTGGTCATCAGGGGCTTCAGGTTGTATTGCAGTTAAGGTGTTACACTAGGCTAAATGCTGTAAAATGATAGCATTTGTTCTTTCTTTTCACTATCATCAATCTTTCACAGTCATATCCGGCTCCTAATGTATCAGCAGGCTTCCCAGAGCTACTGGTTAAAATTACCTTTGCTTTTGGTAAACTATGAACCTTCAAACCTCTGTGTTTTCAGCTGCCCCCTGTGGATTCTGTGAAGCCTCTTTCTGGAACATTACTCACTGCCACTACTTGCGTGGTGTCTCAGAGCAGCAAAGGCAGTGCTGCTGTAACCAGTTAAGAATCAGATTACTGTTAAAGTTACTTGTTGTTGTTAGAGGAGATCTGCCACCAAAGCATCAGAATATACTAAACCAATGCATTAACTAATACAGCTGAAGGTTTTCAGGGTTGTCTAAGCTCACAATTCCTTGTGGTAAAACAAAACAAATAAATTCAAGGGGGAAGTACAACAGCAAGGATAGTAAAAATATGAAAGCTGTGTCATGCTAAATGTTAATTACAGTTTCTAATATTAAGATTGCTGTCATTAAACACCCCTTGAAGTACAGCTGTTAATATATTAGAATAATTAGTTGCTTCTGAATATCCTAGTAGCTCTTTTGGTGTTGCAGTCAATCCATCCATGTGCCTGTTCTTTCACGAGGTAAAGACCGTCCCTCTTGACCAGGCCTGTGTTGTGAGTGAATACGAACATCTCATGGGTTAAATGGTTTTCATAGTACTCCAGCATTTTGAGTTGCCTTTCCCCAGCCTTTCTAATTTTAAGCTCTTGATCTTCTGCAGTCTTAATTCAGAGTAGCAATGATTCCTCAAGCCAGAGTTAAGGGACCCTCTGCTTTCTCAGGGCTGGAAGTCTCCTCTGAAATCTTCAGGGGGCCAAATCCATTGTAGGATGCAGTATGGGACATCTGTTCTTGCATATCTGTTAGAGAAATACGTTCTCAGTTTATATTGGTTTGGAATGGTGTAATCAATGATTGTTTTTCAAAAGGAGATCAGTTGAAATTATGGGTTACTAGAAGCAGTGGCCTGACCTGAGATAAAGGTGATTCTGGTTTTCCCAATCTGAGCTGGGCCTTTCAAGTGGGAAAGTCCTCTTTTAAAAAAAAACTTCTTTTTTTCTTCTCTCCCAAAGAAAGTATGACAAAGCCCTTAACTTTTGAAAATTATTGCAGTAAAATTATTAATCTGATTAATTAAAACTATTAACCTGATGATTCAGATTGAACTGTGCATTCACTATATCTCAATTTCCAGTATTCATACAGAGATGAATTCTGAATAGATGAGACTAATTCAGGAGTACGAAGCTGATACAAGATCTTTGTGCTAAATAAAATAGTGTGAGATTCATACTCTAATTTTCATAGTTTGCAGTGAGAATGCTGATTTTCATCTCTGGCTATGTTGCAAGATGTTCAATTTCAAAATAATGTCAGCGTGTTTTGAATTTACAGAATTCAGTTGGTTTTCATCAGCAGGATTCGGTGCTTAAGAAAATATTCCACTCTAAACTGAAGTAAACATCTCCATGGATCTGTGATTCTCTTTGCTCTTAGGCAGTCATTTTGGGGGGATACAGGGAGAAAGTTCAGAGACAATGCACCAAAATTGCTGCTACTGTTATTTTTTTTTTTTTGAACTTCTTTCACATATGAATCCATCACTCAGATATGTGGTTTGGGATGTTGGTGTTGGGTTTTTTTGTTTGTTTTGGTTTGGGGTTGTTTTGGTCTTTTGTGTGTTTTGGTGGTTTTGTTGTTGTGGGGTTTTTTTTTGTGTGTGTGTTTTGTTTTTTGTTGGTGTTTTTTTTTTTTTTTCAGAGCAGAAACATCTCTCATAATTTCTCTCTTCCAAAGAATTTGTGACACAGATGGGTAGGGTGTGATTAAAATCAAGGGAAGGGATGTGCTGGGGTATCCAATGTAAATTTACTCTGGGACAGTCTTAGTAAATGCCGCTTTTCGAGAGCAGGCGTCTCCAGAGCCCCCAGCTCTGAGGCAGGATTAAGCTAGGACAGCCACAGATCTGGGAACTGAAAAGACTGTGCAGAGTCTAGTCCTGCAGCAGATGGCCAAGTCGCTTGTAGGAACCTTGGCTTCTGCTGGCTTCACAGATTTTCCTGCCTTCCTCTCTGGGAAGCTGAAGATCATGTATTTTAGGCTCAATTTTGTTTTCAGATACTCAAACCGAATTATATATATTAGTTTCAAAAGCAACTTTTCCAGGTTTCTATATTCTTAATAGGAAGAACAGACTTCTCATTAAAAAAAAAAATAAATAAAAAAATCAAGCCATGGAAGAGACTTTCTAGCTATTATTATGTTCAGCCACAGTGATAACAGTTTGGAAAGTGCAAGTACATATGTGTGTGTAGTATGTTCCCTTGTCTTTCTGCAGAAAATAGTTACTTTCAAGCTTCCTTAAAAGCAAAAATTGCAAGTATTTTGCAAATTAATAATTCTGGCAATTATATATCAGTAGTGAAAATAAAGCTGCATTGGATGAAATAGATATCTAAGCTGTGTATTTCTATCAAACTGAAGAGTCGTAAGTATGAGCTGAAATTATATGTGTAGCAACATGAGAAATTTAGAGGATTTTTTTTTTTCTCAGCCAGGAACACTGTACTTCTGTATAACAGCAGATATTTTATTTTAAAAATACTTGTGCATTTATTGCAGTTGGTACACCTTATTATATGTCTCCGGAGAGAATACATGAAAATGGTTACAACTTCAAATCTGACATCTGGTCTCTAGGCTGTCTGCTCTATGAGGTAATACTGATCTATACAGTGAACTTAATAAAACTGTTGTGCTTCCCACTCTCTGCCGTCCTTCAAATGTATAAAGTACTGGTTTAGGATCTATTTCTGTGTTTTCGTTGTTTTGAAAAGTATTTATAATTTGGAAGAGCTACTTTTCAGCTGTTATATGCCTGTCTTTAATATTAGCAGTGAGAACTCGTGTAACTTCAGAATATGAAATGCTTTTATTTGAATGTTGCCCTTTACTGGGCTAGCTACAAAGATTTTACAGCAGTTTGTTGAAGGCATAACTGAAGGATTAATAAATGAGTAGTGGCAAGGACATGTAAAAATGTTTTAGCTGATTTAATGGCCCATGCTGAACATACGATATTGGTACTAAATGCATTGAGAAATAATAGAAATGATTGGAGTGTGCAACTCATGCTTTCAAAAACTGCATTATAGTTACTTTAATACAAATTTAATTTCTCTGAAATTATTTAAAACCTAAATAAAATGATTAAAAAAAAGAGGTTACTGTGTACTTACTACTACTAGCTTGGATTAACTTTCAAGATAATGACTTGTGCTGTACAGACACATGTAATTTTTCTACCTTTCCTTCTCTGACTGATTAAACTGTAATTACTGGTTAATTTCTGTATTCACATGACCAACACTGGTAGAGGACACACATTTCAAATTATTCTCTGAGAAAACAAAGATATAGAGCAAAAAAATTGAAATTGAGGTGAATGAAGTGTGAACAACAGGTGGGCTTCTAAGGCAACTATGTCTTCAAGGTTCTTTGCATACCTTTTGTTGATCAAAAGACTAAACACTTGTGTTCAAAAATGCTGGAAAAAAGTTACAATCCATCAGCGATGGCAGTGAAGTCTTTCTAGTAATGTTCCAGATAATATACCCAACGCACTTTTCATTTACCTGCAAGCCACCTACTTCATTGCATCAGCAGAACTCATTTAGCACATATGGAACAGGATGGGCACTTCCTGTTATTCTGGGATTTTGTGCAAAAAAATTGTCAGTCTCTTTAAGTTGTACGTTACTACTAGGTAGATTGTCTCCAGTAGTAAAAGTTTACTTTCTATCACTAACACGTTGCTTTACATGTTAAAAGGCAAATAGCTGTATTGCAGTTCTGCAGATTTTATGGCTCTATATATAGCTGTTGCTTCTAAATCTTGGGGACAATTCACAGAAATTAAGTCCAATACCTGGTAGCAAGTATTTAGAAATTTAAATCCTGAACTGAAACTTAATCCCATACTGGGATTCCCTAGTACAGTCCAAGACAACTGCCAACAATTTCCATGTTCTTTACACACTTGCACAAGCAGGAGACTAAAGCTAGCACAAAGGTAGATGAAGATTTTTTCAGTATTACTACTTCTTTTCCCCTCATTGGTTTTCTTGAGAATATTTTTAAATCTGGAAACAAACTAAGAAAGCCCTCGAATAACTCCTTATTATATAAAATAAAGATGTTTTGGGGGTAATTTTTTTTCTATGTTACAGGAAATAAAATTGCTGCATGGATATCAATAGCACTTTTCTAAACAAGATTTTTCTTTTTTGAGCTTGCTGCTTTGATACTGGTACATTATATTAAACATCTATGTGTTTATTAAATTTTTCTTTGATCTGGTAAATAATTTCAATATAGCTAAATATCTCAATTCCATTGATTAACTCAGCAACTTTAAATACCATTCTCTTTACTTTTTTTTTAAGTTTTGCCAGGTTTGATATTTAGGCTGATATTTAGGTGTTGTGTTTGGATTTTTCCTTATAAAAAAGGGAATTACTAGAATATATATTGTTCATATGTAGCTATAGTATATGGCAGTGTCTTCAACTATAGCTTTTAATTCTTTTTAGCAGTACATTTATGCCATTTAAAGAATTATACAACATACCAGATGTTTGTGGTGGGGTTGGTTTTTTTTCTGGTGGGCTGTTTTTCTTGTTGATTGACAAGACATAATCTTGTTAAGATGTAATTGAAAGATGTAATTTTTAAATTTTAGGTACAGTAAACTCAAAATACACATTTAGCATTTTTTTTATCATTTTCTTTTCCACTATTTGAAAGTGGTTACTTAATGTTCTTCAAGATGTGTGGACTAATGCATGGTATTTTTATTATCCATGCAGTTTTGTGCTGGGTGCCTTTTTATGGTGTGTCTACTGCCTGCATGTTACCATGTTTTTATTACATTGATTTCATATTGATACGTGCTCATGTGCTCTGGACTCTCTCCAGCTTAACTGGAAAAAAGCTGTCACATGTTTATCACTTCTCAATAAATGCTTAATTGTCACTAATCTCTTTTCAGTTATGTTTTAATTTAAGTTTAGATTAATTTGCTATAATGTATGTTGTTTTTTAAAAAAATGTAATTTCTAACCTATATTACAATCTATCATTCAATATTAACTGTGGGCAGTAAGGTTATTAAAAGTATATTTTAAGTCTGATTTTTTTTTTAGAGCCCCAGATATTTCTGAAACCTCAAAAACACTACCACTGGAGTTTTAATTGATATGCAACAAAGTAGACTTTACTAATTAAAATCAAGATGCTGTGCTTTTGCTACATGGACCTTTACATGGAAAAGTAGGTCTTACACATTTCCTTTTATTGTTCAGCGTAGCAATTGCATCCTTACAGGGTTGTAGGTTGGTGGCTTACAGTTCAAAAAAAAAAAAAAGGGGGGGGGGGGGGGAGAGAGAGAGAGAGAGGGAGAGAGCCGCCCCCAGCCCTGAAAACAGACAGTGGGCTTTCGTCCCTCAGACACCCACAGAATACTAATCAGGAAAGTCAGACCCTGGAGGTCAGGGAGCAAGTCAATCATTCTAGCGATCGTCTCAGTGTGGAGGATCAAATTAGCCTGAAAAATTCAGCTGCTGGGAGGAGAGGGCGAGCAGCTGTCAGGGGCAGCAGCGAGATGCACTAATGAACCAGATGAATAGTGCAAAAGCTTGAAAATAAAAACAGGACAGTTGACATTTTTCATCTGTCAAAGCAGGAGATGCATGAAAATATAGTATTCCTGTTTTAACTCCTTAGGGGACATTCAGAATTTTTTTAACACTCCGCAGCATTCAAACAAAAGTACTTTTTAATGAACACCTAGAGTACAAAAATAAGTATCTGTGCATTTATTTAGAATTTCTGCATGCATACAGACTCTGCGGTTGATTTTTGTTTTATTTTTTTCTTTTCTTTTCTTTGGTCTTTAGCTTGCTTTTTTAGCATTCTTTTAAAGGTAAGAGACAATGTCATGTAAACCCCAAAATTAATATTATATTCATTATACAGTTAGAATATACTGGGAGGCATGTACGACGGAACTGTAGTATCGTATTTATTTTGGGAGCTTTAAAATTATTTATTCTTACTTAAAGGTAATATGAGAAAGTACTGAACTACTTTAGGGCACTTTTGTTAGATATAAACGTAAGAGAATTTTGGTAATTTTCTGCACGCATTTTCCCCCAGTGATATTGATGTTTAGACATGAAAGAGTTAAACTGCTATCTGGAAGACCACAAGACAGATGAGAGCCATTTTCAGCTTGTCCTGTCCCTGCTGAAGCTCACTGAGTAGCACAGCATGGACGAGCGTGTTTCACACACACTTTGCCTGTCTGGGGAATGTACACATTGTCCTTCCAAAATCAAACTTATTAGCACATGTAGAAAAGGGTGACTGACTTTGGGGCAGCACTGCACTCAAAGCAGCATTCGTGCTGCTGCGGTTCAAAGACTTAGAAGGCTTTGAACAGAATGGAGAGATTTTTTTTAAAGGAATTTTAAAATTTTTAATCCTACTAACCATAGCATTTGTTTCCATTTTAAATGTCAAGTTGCAACATTATCTGGAAATAAAGCATAGGTTTACTAATGCTGGTTTTAAGCTTTTAGTTCGTCAAAGTGCTTTCCAACATATATTTTTGTATTACAATTGTAAATTCTCGTCAAGGGTGCCAGCTCTGTACTTCTGGTGATGTTTGGGGTTGTGGGTCGGTTTTGTTTTTTGGGTTGTTTTGTTTTTTTTTTTTCCTTTGTTAAAGCATTTTCAAATAGCATACTGAATTATTAAGTTTTTGGGTTTGGTTTTCTTGGAAGTATAGATGTTACCTTTAGTTTTCTTGCTTTAAAAATCCAACTGTATTGAAGTCTAGTGTAATGGCTATGGAAGGTTACAAAATCTACTACTGTTATCCAGTGTTTTCAACGTATGGTAATGCTTTAGATCAGCCAATGTTTTCAAATAAATTAAATGTTTTCTCCCAAAAGGTCTTCAGAGGAAAATTACATTGTGGGTTTGGGAATGTTGGTTTTGTTTTTTTCGGTGTGGGTTGTTTTTTTTCATCTCCTTCATGGTGCGAGGACCCTCCACACTCACAGCAGTATTGGATATGACTCAATTTTTCCTCGTATTCTATTAATAAAACTGTTATAGTATACAATTCAAATATTGCAATATAAGGACCGTGACAGATAATGACTCTGTGACATAGATGTAGAATAAATACACATACTGGTTACAGTGATAGTTTTGGAACTTCTCTTTTTAGCACTACGACATATCTAAGCAGGGTATTGAAAGTCATTAAAAATCACTTTTGATTTGCTAGTCTTACTGATATCATGACAAGACAGGTTTACTTAAAACACAGAAGAAAAATGTGCATTTTCTTTAAACAGATGGCTGCACTGCAGAGTCCCTTTTATGGTGATAAAATGAACTTGTACTCCCTGTGCAAGAAGATAGAACAGTGTGACTACCCACCTCTTCCTTCAGATCACTATTCAGAGGAAGTAAGTAATTTTCCTTTTCATGGACTAGATCCTCAGTTTATGAAAGCTGGCACATTGCCAGGGAAGTAAATGAACTTGTGTTATTTTATGTTATTTGTAGATTATACCCATAAGTGTTTTCTTGTTGAACTTGCTCAAATGTTCCTGTCAAAACAAGTTTGATACGATTTTAACTTTGGGGGGATTAATGATGGAAACATCATACTGTTACCTTTTTAATTTCCTTGAGCTGCCTTGCAAGTATGACAAAATGCTTTTCTAGAATGCACAATGGTATGTTCTACATGCCAGAATGGGACTGAGTTGTACAGTATGCTTTTCTAAAAGCACAACTATACAAGTTTATGTTGCACAGTAGATTAGCACACTAGCCTCGTTTCTCTAGGGGCTTTCGTTAAAACATATATAATGTAACTCACTAGTAAAGATTAATTGTTTAGTTCCCATGTGTCTGCATTACAAAACTGTGTGTGCTGTTCAATACAATTAAATGGCAGATCTTCTGCAAGAAAGAGTGGTTCTTGACAACACTAATAGTAAATTTCAGAGAGATATAGGCAGACATAGTATAACTGAATTTGAACAATATGCTCATGAATATCACAGCAGTGTTTGTTTTAAGCTGATAAGTAACAGTTCTTTACTGTCATTAGTGCATTTATGGGGAGGGTACCTGCTTTTTTAAGCTCTAAAAGAAACTAAAGAAAATATTTTTCTTAGTGTAACAGGAAGAAAAAATATAAATGCTTGCTTGTTAACGTTCTGAGATGCCAGTTCTGAAATACTTTCCCACTTTGAAGAGAACAGGGCAAACAGATAGAAGCTGTAAACCAAAGAACATATATTAGTAACCAATTCTAATTGAATTCAGCCTACATGAATTAAAGATTACTTGGAAAACACAAATAAACATGAGCAGTGAAATACTTTTAATAGACATAAAGCATTGTGCAATTTCATTTATAGAGTGAGGGTTGTAATTCTGAACCTTAAAATTTTTTTGCATTCAGAGACAGTGATTGGGCTATTAACAAAAGATTACTGTGCAATATTTTGTTTTGTATTTATAGTGACAGTTTTTCCCCTTTTATGAAACAAACTGGACTTAGAGATAACTCAGTGACATTACAAAGGATAGAATGATCTATTGTGTAATGTATACACTATAACTCTTTGTGGGTTTTCCAATTAGTCATTTCACCTTGGCCATTTTTAATTACTATTAATTGCAGACTATAAATTTGGCAGTTCATGTAACCAACTTTACAATTGGAGGCCTAGAAATACAGTAGGGTGTGAACAATAATGCAAAATGATAGCAAGAATGTCAGGGGCCGTTCTTTGTTGTGTCATTCATGCTGTCTTCCTTTTTCCATGAAGCGCATGAATATTTCACATATCTGCATCCTCATCCTCTATTCTTCTTGACTAATTTTCAGACTGTCTGAATTTGCATTTCACATGGTAGCTGATTAGGAGATGCCGAGTGCAGCAGCGAAGCCTCAGCAGGCGGTTTCCATGGTGACCTTCAGCAGGATTTTAATGATGATACCACTAGTGGTTCGTTGAAGTTGGCCTGCCTGCAGGGCTACTTCACTGCAGCTAAGTGTGAAGTTGGATATGCGGATTCCCAGCCAAGGGGCAAATATCAAAGTCTGGCCCAGATAGAAGGTCTTAGAGTTTGGATGAGGAAACATATTCCATCTCTTACTTTACATCTGTATAGTTTCTAGCGTTGAAAACAGATGCAAAGCACATGTTAGGTTTTCTTTATTTCAAAGCTTACAAGTACTTCTGCACCTTGAATAAACCAGTTATTTGCAAAATATACATAAGTAGTTTGAAAATATGAGAGATTCAGAGCTATGATAAGACAGGTATGAAATTAGTTAATTAAAAGAAGTAATCAACCCTGGAGAATGTAATGGGAACATTTTCTATGTTCAGATAGGAAAACTTGTGTCTTCACTAAGGTATATGGAAAAATAGATATATTTATTAGTTACTGCACCAAAATAGACCTTTTTTCACTTGCATGGAAAATACTGTGCTGGCATGAACTGTAAAAAAACCCAACAAACCAAGTGTTATCTGTCATACTGGAATATTGCCCTAAATGTTTAATCTGTACTGGAAATCCAGATATCAAACATTTAACCACAATGGAAGCACACTCAGTAAACAGTAAAGACTGGTGATCATTGAACAGTAAAACCCACTTCATATTTTATAACAAAGAATTTTCTGAAAGAAAAATTTTACTGAGTGTTGGTCTTTACATCCTCTGATAGAGGACTGTAAGTACTGTAATTGCAAAAGAAAAGACAAGTGATTTTTAGATAAACTTTTGGTAGTGAATTTTAATGGATTTTAAGATGTGACACTTTTAATAAATTTTAAGCTAAGACCAACCCCTTAGTAATGTATCACATCTGTATCATCAGAGAGTAGTGACAGAAAAATGCACCTTCAGATAGGTGGACAGATGGGTAATTTTTTTAAAAATCTTTGATTAGAAGTCCTAAGAGTCTAAGATGCATTCTCACAAACAATTGCTTCAGCAGTAGAGTCACAAGCCAAGATCTTCAAATGTTTAAAAACCTTGGGTATCTCAATTTTTGCATATTCCTTAAGAATGTCTGGTATTCAGAGTGAGTACTTGGCATTTAGTGAAAGCTGTTCTGTTTTGGGGAATTCAAAGCTGGGGCTCCCTAGCCACCCCCAATCAATACGCTTAAAATTTTGTCAGCTAATATTAGTATCGTGTTGCTTTCATGATAGGTGAAGTTTTTAAATTTTCCTTTGATTGAGATGCACTTGTCCATAGCCAACTTCCTACTCAGATACGAAGGCTGAATGAGCCATCAGGTCCACAATGGCAATGTTAGTTGCCAGCAGAACATCTTGAGAGTAACGCCAAATAAGGACTTTAAGGGAGTTCTCCTATTTTTCTCATCCAAAATTTACTCCATGGAAACTCCTCTTTTTCATCTGGCTAACAATGCAAAGTATTTGCCTGATGTGTTTCTGTTGTTCCCTCTCCTCCTGACTTGAGTGGTAATTTATTTATTTCATAGCTGAAAAACCTGCTAAAGTTAAAGAAAGTGTGTCCTACCGCTCCAATGTCAGGCTAAGCTCTGGGCTAAAGGCAGTCATTGTGCTAAATGCACAGAGGAGAATAAGAACAATAAGCAGACAAACAGGTTTGGAGCTTGGGGATACAACAGGCAGTTCCTCAGCTCAGTCTTTAATCTGCTCTGCCTGTTGGCCAGTCTGTGTCAGGTGAGAAGAAGTTACTCTTAACAATAGCCTGACTGTACAATTCCAGTGCCTCTTCCCATGGTACTGTCAGGCTCTTCTTCTATATTGGTAATTTTATTAATGTTGAGAAATGGATTTCAGATTTCAAGAAATGAATATTCCTGTAGGAGTTAAAGGAATAGTGCTGTAACTATTAGCATCCAGCATAGTCCCAGTTTCACTACTGGAAGACTGCCTGCCTATGTAACTGTATTCATCCTGTATAGCAAAACTAATTTGCCATCTCAGAGGTTTGGTGTTAAATAACAAGGCTCAAAAGATCTCAGGGATTTTGAAATTACTTGGGAATCTGCTCTACCGTTATTCAGCATCCCAAGCATAGTCAGCTCAGCATTCCTGCCTTGCAGCTGAGATTCTTGACTGGGGAGGGAGAGAGATTTTACAGTAATAGCAGTGACCAACATTCAAATGTTAAGACACAGCTAAAAGAGGTCTACAACTCTGTGGTTTATTTTATTACAGCAACAGTGAAGGTTTGTCACTAAATGAGCTCACCACTTGCACTATGTTGGGAAAAGAATTTCTGAGTAAACTGATTTGATGACTGTCCCTTACTATGAACATGTTCTTGTAGATCCTTTCTTACATCCTAACAATAGTAGCTACATATGCATTTTGGTTAGAGTAAAAATTTAAGAAACTGCAACATAAAGCCACCAGTCAAGACACCACGTGGATGGATGGTTTTTACAAGTGTACTTACAGGATTAATAGGACCTAAAGCCTTACATGTACCTTTGAGTAACGATCCATTTTGTTACAGTGTCTAAGCAGGGAATCTTCTTGGTCATTCAATAAAATATATGATATATAATATACTGTAGCAAACAACAAAGTAACTCTGAAGCAAGGCTTCGTGTTTAATGACTTAGCCAACGGTTTGAGTCTGAAATTGATTTTTTAGATGATAAAGTTGAGTTTAGAAAACAAAATCAGTTACCTGCAGGTCAGGACTGCAAAGACATGATGTAGTCTACTCGAAATAAACAAAATCTCTCATGCTTTTCACAGGTAAATTTCTGGAAAATGTACTTCTGCTGTTCTACCTACAGTAAAGCTATTGATATATGGCTTCTGCTGCTCTACCTACAGTAAAGTTACTGATACGGCTGGTAAAAACAGGAGAAGAATACTCTTTTTCTCCTGTGATGATAGTTCTATACATTTAAATCCTTCAGGGTCTTTTGCTAAGACTGTATTTACTGTATGCAGTTCTATTCAACAGAAGGAAGTCTTCACAGTGAAAGATAAACGTATGCGTACAAGATTCAGTGTCATATTCTGCAGATAAATTACACTTGTATTCTCTTTGCAAAATATTTATTTGAGTCTAATTTCAGTCTTGAAAATTTTGGATTTTCTTCAGTCTTGTTTTCCATGCAGGCTGTCTGAGGTGTTGCATAGCAAGCTGCTCATCTCTGCTAATATGTTGCCTGTTGCTTACACTGTGTCCCACCTGCTGCTTCTACAGGACATTGTTTTGCTTTGCATATTTGTATTACATCTTGGCAATTATTGTTTCTTACAGTAGTTCAAGACTTGCATCATTCTATTCTCCAAAAGTTTGGGAACCACTACAGGCTAATAATTTTTCAGTCAGCGGTATTGTATTTTATTTTTGGTTGCCATAAGCAAATATGATGGCTTTTGTAACTCCAGTAGTCAAAATATACTTAGTATATTTAAGATTCAAATAACATGGATGTTACAGATTAATTTGATCTAACATGTTTCTTTTCAATCCAGCAATCTGACCTCTATCTTCAGATCTTATTTTAATATATTATAGTGGTCTTGCTAAAGAAGAGGAATGTCTAGAGACATAGCTTTTGTATTGTTAAATATGAAAAACCTGTACATTGTGTACAGGTTACAATGTTTCTGCAAGGGCTAAAGTTTTGGAGAAAGTTTTAAATAGTGCTATGTAATGTTTCGTATTTAACTTCTGCACGTCCTATTCCCAACTGTTTAAATTAACCTTCTGAAAAAATGAAAGGAATATAATTGTAATTTAAAATCTTTCTTGGTCTTTTTATAAAAAGCAGGAAGGAAACTCTGATGGCAGGTTTGAATGTGCAATGTATGTTACTTTTGAATAACCGTGGTGATGAGGTCACAATCCGTAGCTGCAAAAATTACAGATTTTTTTTTTTGTTCAATAATTATGCCTAATACTACTGGAAGGGAGACTTCACCAAATTTGACATATTGCCATAGAAAGGTGGACTGCAAGGTGTCCAATAGTGAGCAAGTGGAGTAACAGGGATAGCATTATGCTATACTTCCCCAAAATACTTTTCCAGATTCCATTGTTAAGTTCAGAGATTTCCTCCAAGGTGGAGGCTTTATATTCAATAGCCCTCAGTGGGTTTAAAAGTATTTTCTTAAATACTTTCTGAATGCCTGTGTATTGGTAGTTTTTAGCAGCAGGAGGTTCTGCAGGTTAACTGTGTGTTACAAAGAGAATTCCTCACTTTCGTTTGTTGTATCTTGTCGTGCAACAATGCCTTTTATTGCTAGCTCTTGTATTGGTGTGAATGAGAATGCAGTCTCAATAATAAATAATTAACTAATGTGTAATGGGACTAAATGCATGTCTAACATTGTATGTTAAAAGATTAGAGCTTAAGTCTGCTCATCAGTGTTTCTGTACAACAGTGCAAAATGTAAAAATCACGGGAGTATGTTGTGTGCACGCTTGTATAAAACTGCACGCAGTGGGTGTTGAGAGACTGACAGCTGAGCGTGTGTTTATGCAGTATTGCTGTTTGGCTAACTTTTGCCGATCTTATTAAATTGAATTTGATAATGCACAAATACTGCATGTAAGCAAGCCAATAATCCTGTCATGTTGTTATTTTCATTTTCTAGCTGCGACAATTAGTTAATATGTGCATCAACCCGGATCCAGAGAAGCGACCGGACATAACCTATGTCTATGATGTAGCGAAACGTATGCATGCCCACACTGCAAGCAGCTAAACGGACAACAGATCATGAAGAGAGCAGAAATAACCAAGTATTTGTTTGCGTTACAGAAGTGTAATTATTTGAAGCTTACTGTTGTGCTTTGAATTGTAAACCAATTTAGATACGAGCTTCGTTGTTTTCTGTTTATTTCTATTTTTTTTGTATTTTTTTACTAACTTGGAGTTGTACAACAGCTTTAAATACTTAAGGCATAACTTTAAAAGATACTGAGAACCATTGTTTTCCATGGTAAGTGGGTTCAAGTGTATTTTCTTTAATGATGAATTTGTATTCAGATGGGCCTCAGTTCTAAAACACAGTTGCACTTTTGCACAAGATACAGATATTAGGCTTATTATTCAGAAGCAAAATGTCTGAATCACCTTTTTAGTAATTTATGGAAAGTACGAATCGGCACAGTTAACTTTATTTTGATGTTATAAGACAAAATTATTACAGAAGGTTATTGCATTTTATATTGAATTGTAGTTTGCAGTTCTCAGCGTAAGAATAGCCAGGCAATAGGATTAGTTCTCTGCTTGCCAAATGTGATGGGAAAATAGTTACGGGAAAAATTGTCATGCTTAAATTTTTGTAACATCCCTTTTTGTTATTCTGTCATACTGTACGTAAAACGTTTGTTGGAGATTTTGTGGGAAAATTTAAGGTGTTGATTCTGCAATCAGATCGTTTTCAATAGACTGGTGCAGCGCTGCCCTGGGGCAATAGGAGTCTGCATAGTTACGTCTTAAAACCATGCAGATGCTTCTTGTAGCAAACAGGGCTCTTTTGAGGCTAGCATTTATGAGAAGGTCTGATTAAAAGATGTGATTTTTAAGTCACAACTTCCCAGCTGTTTACGTGTATGTCACTGTTTGTAGATTTTTGTGTTTAAAATAATTTGAATGACCTTACAGTATATTTAAATTTTAATATGTTGTGATTTTTTTTAAATACAGAAACCTTTTGAAAAAGATAATAGTGTAGTACAACACAAAATGTATTCTTTGTAATATCTGGTTTTGTGTATTGCATCCTGAAAAATAGTTTTACATTTAGCAGAGTTAAATTTTAGCTTTTATATTCAAGAGAAAGTTACCACTCCATCATTTGGGAAACAAAGAGGTATGCAAAATGTCTTACAAATACTCCATTAGTTCAAAAGGAAAGTCAGGATACTTTTGTTAGACTTTACTACCTTTTTGGATATCCTTAAATATTTTTATTGTAATGGAATGAAGGTGTCTTGTTTTTAAATGTGGTAAAAATGGAGAGTGGATGAAATTTCTTGAGTTTTAAGACTGAACTTTTTATACAGAACTGTCAAAACATAATTATTATCAGTGATATTGCTGAGACACTATTACAGTCAGTTAAATCTTTTTCCTTACATGGATAAAAAGAAGGTAGTTCAAATAAATGCTGCACTATGCACATACAGGTTCTAGATGCAGTCATTTCCCTGATACTTTTCTCTGTGCAGCTTTAATTTTTAATTGGATATAATTCTCAAAGAATAAAAATACAGCTGAGGGGTTTGTGGATGAAATGCTCAAGCTATGTTGGGGGGTTTTCTGGTTTTGTATTTTCTAAATTTTTTTTTTTTTTTTTAAACTGCAAATGCAGTGGTAATTGTTTGGCAAAATACAAAGCTTTTTAAATAACCTGTGCCAGATCATCAGCTTATCTTAATACATATTTTTTTTTATTTCTATTTCCAGATTTTGTAGGATAAGTCCTTAGTTTTCCTTCTAGCTTCTGTGTATACTTAATCCTGTAGGACTTCAGTGGATCAATTTGTACAGAGAAAGTATTTGAGAAAACTTGCTTTGTGTCTAGCAACCTCTAGATTTGTTTTCATTTATTGTCTGATTATTGAATTTAAAACATGATGGGTTTATTCTATACTAATAGTTTCTATGTCCTAGA
>JAAGNO010005939.1:10000-13704 GCA_033439905.1 Ceryle rudis | reverse complement strand
TGGATACTTTAATATTTTCTATCTCTTAGGAAAAAATTTAAGTCTTTTAATTTATCCCTTTTATTAATCTCATTACAATAAGACAAAGTTTATCATATATTTAATTTTTAAATATCCTGAATAAGACAATGTAGCACACATTTAGCATCTATTAATTAAAAATAACATTTTGTTAATTTTACTGTTAGCAAATGGTAATTATTTACATGATGTGGCTTTTAAGTTACATTGTAATTCTCTCAAACATTTCTGGTGGTCAGATCCATGGATTGTAATACCGTCTTTTATTCCAAGAAAAAACTTTAATGGAAGTAGATTAGTAATGTTTAGAGCATCATCTAAGAAGAATAGCAAAATCACCTGATACTAGCCTACTGACACAAGCGGCAACATTTGAACTCATTTAACTGGGAGAAGCATTGAGACCTTGCACAGTGCAGACATGTGTCAGCCAGACATTTTAGACATCTGCAGAGCAATTGTTAACATTGATACTTTCAGATATTTTACTAGTATCTTTTTTTTTTTTTTTTTTTTTTTTGCTATATTGTGTGCATTGGTTGCAGCCCTGGTAAATGTATTTCTTTTAAGATGTCTAGAAAACTGTGTCTCACTCTTCGTAGTATTTCTAATACTTCCTGTTAATTAGATCTGTAATGCATATACTGATGTACTGTTATTTACTTTAACATAACTGGCAAATTTTTCAGCATGATTACTTAAGGGATAATCATTCAATCATTAAAAATGCAATTTGTACAGTGTCAGCAGTTTTTCTTTAGACACGGAAGAGATTGTTCTCATTTACTGTATTTTTCTATTTTGATTTTAACACACTTGCTGTCAATATAATTATCAGATTGTGTCACTTTATAAAGCATTGGTATAGTCTGGGCTTGTGTTTTCAGGGGGAAGTTATTGACTCATAAGTAAAGTAAAACAAATAAATAAGAGATGCTTCTGGTATTCTTCATATCAATCACAGTCAATAAATCAGCTTTGAAAGTGAATACAAATCACTCTAAATTTGTTGGTCTAAATGTTTAAAAGGCTAACACACGCCTCCTTTATCACATGAGTCTTGAACATGCAGTATGATATGCTTGATTCAGCAAGAAGAATATATAAATGTGCAATATTACATACTCCTAGGGAATACAAAAATGCATTTTAAATTGATATATTTTTTTTAAGGAACACACTACACTGTGTCTGGGTATTTAAATGTCCTTTTTCCTGCTAAAAACCAACTTTTTCCTCATATATTCTTCCTTTATGCTTCCTACCAGCTGGGGTAGAATTTATGAGTACAGCCCACAGAAAGCCTCTGGAAATGCCTCTAACAGTGAACATTTAGAATCAGCAAATATTTTAATTGGTCATTTCATGGGAGTATGTAGTCAGTGTAATTAGACATTGTTTATATTAACAGTGTGTCGGGTAACATGAAATGACTAGGTGATCCTTTCTGGCCTAATGTTATTAACTAAACAAAGTAAGTTAGACACTTTATCACTGTTACATCGGATTAAAAATGACTGGAACCAATATATGTGTAGTTGACAAAATAACTAGCCTTCTTAGTTCCAATTAGTTCTCAATTAAATTGTATCAGCAGTGGTGTCAGACTTACAGCTACACTAAATTATCTTTGAATCTGTCTGATTCCTTTAGTTCGCCCTCTTGCCAGCAAGAAAGTTTCAGACATGAAAGTGTTAACAGCTCCTTTGAAATTACTCCTATTTAAGAAGAAAAATCATATTACTTTCTTAATCTTTCTAATTCTATTCTCATAAGATGATCTTGGATTTGTTCCTTTAGCACAGACTCTTTAGTGCAGTCCTGATTTCTGTATTAATGAATTGAGAAGATGACATCAGGCTCTTAGGTAAGTGCTATAAACTCAGTCATATGATTTTTATAGTAAGATATCATGTGTAAAAAAACCCCCAATATTTTTGTCCTTTCTTACATCAATGTTTCTTTGAAAAGTAATAGTTGGATGTTATATAGGTAGCACACAAAGACCGTGTAGTAGTTTGTAATTTACCTTTTGATCATCACAAGAAAAATTTCTACTGGGAAATGAAAGCCAAACATAATTCACTAAAATTACACTGAATGCCCTCTAATCAATACAGATAAATCTAGAGTTTGTTGTTAAATCGATCCTCTCCTTTATAGAGATATACTGTCTTGATTGTTTTAGGGATAATTATTTCACAGGGAATTTTTACGATGATTAGTAGAAACGAGACAACAGTAAACTTGACTCGGAGCCATTGAATTACTGTGCTGCAGAGTGCATTTGTCTCTTCTAGTTTGGAGTTTAGTGATATCAATACTGATTTATATCGTTTCATGCAATGATGTTTTCCTGAGAGAAATGAAGTGAAGCTGATTTCATTTCAGAAATGAACAGCCTCTGTGTTTGTTTTTCTTTTAGAAAATTGTCAGCTCTTGCCAATATAAATACTCACTGATCCAGACTTTCCCTTCCTGCTTTTATCACTTAGGCTGATTCCTTGACATATATCATATTGAAAAAGTCCAGATAAACTTTGGAGAAATAAAAAAAATGTTTAGACTAGAAAGACAAAGGTTGAACTAAAGGATTACTTAAAATGGTGTTACTGAACTATTTCTATCCATAAGAAAATGCAATTTAAATATCAAATATATAAAAAGACAGAAGCTTTCTGTTTCAGTTTCCATTTGTAAATGAAGATTTTTGTAAGCCTGCATGATTTTAACAGATCACATACCATAAACATAAAGAAAGAGGGAAAGAAAGACTGAAAGAGGGATGAGTTTCTCTGGGTGAAATAGATGCAATTGCTTGCAGTACTCTATCGAAGCGAAAATTGAACTGCAACACATTACTCAGAAAAATAGACTATGCTGCATTTTGTTTAACATAATAAAATACATATTGTATGTGTAAATGAATAAAGGATAGTAGTTTTAAAGCTTGAAGTTTTATATTGTGCATTCAGTCATCTAAACTTTTCATTAGTAAGGATATGCTGAAATACTTATTTCAGAGAAGATCCCGACTAGAGTGTCTTTTAATGCAAGCAGTCTAATTGGCAATAGTTACAATTCTGTGCAAAATGCAATAATTCTCTAATGAATAACTTAATAAAAAAGTGTTTGTTTCCCCGCTTAAATTGTCATTAAAGCTTAATGTCTAACTCAAGGAATTCCTTTCATTTAACATCAATTTTGGTAGTATGTGCTGTTAAATGAGCACTTAATATTAATTCTAACATCTTTTCAAGGAACAAGGAAATCAAGTTTTTAGTATTTATAAGAAGAAAGCATATTCTCTAATTGCTTATTAGGTGACTGTTTTAAGAGTGAAATTATTAGCTGACTGTTTTAAGAGAGAAAATCTAGTTTAAATGATCTTTTCAGAAATGTTTAATATACTGCACTTACTATTGTTTGTAGCTTTCATTAGAAAATTCTACAAATACACTTGAAAAGCTGTTCTGAGAAAGAGGAAAGAATATTTATTGAACTATACTGAAAGTTATATTCTTAAAGCAGGAAAATCTGTCTGTCTTGTATTAGGTGTCTAGTGCTTACTTATATCCTTATATAGTGCCTTTTAACTATAAAGTAATTCATATTTTTGGTAGTTAACATGTAAATTTTGTTTACCTTACTCTGCAGAACAAGGCATTTCTCATATCAGTGAT